>CAIGQV010000919.1:2579534-2604141 GCA_903798115.1 Danio jaintianensis
ATAGATAGATAGATAGATAGATAGATAGATAGATAGATAGATAGATAGATAGATAGATAGATAGATAGATAGATAGATCATTAATATTATATTTAATTTCATTACATTTACCACACAAATGTAACAATCTTTGTTCTACCACATCCTAACGAAACTCATTTATGAAATTGTAGCCTTCTTTCACAATCTGTGCAAAATGTCTTTGTTATGCATGTAATGCACATGTGCCTGCACAAGCACACACACACATACACACACATTGCTGGTTGCATTTCATTCAGTAGAACTGTTCAAAAAAGCAGTATTCTCTCATACTTTTTTCTTCTTTTTTTCCTAAGGATATGACTCTGAAATGTAATGAGGAAAGCAGGTCTTTAAGCTCTGAAACCTTCTCCAAGGTGTCAGTTACCAACCTCAGAAGGCAAGCAGTCCCTGACCTCTCAACTGAGATGGGCATGAACATATTCAAAAAGGTTTGCATATTATTTCAAATATGCATCAATATTCATGCAACTACTACTCAGAGCTTACTATTTTTCTTTTCTTTTAGTTTAAAAACCGTAGAGAAGATCGGGAGAGAAAAGGTTCTATCCCATTTCACCACACTGGGAAGAAACGTCAGAGGCGAATGGGTGTACCTTTCCTGATGCATGAGGACCACCTGGACGTCTCTCCTACACGCAGCACCTTCTCTTTCGGAAGTTTCTCTGGGCTGGGAGATGATCGCCGCACACTGGATCGCGGGGGCTGGCCTTCCACAATCATGGGTATGTTCAGTATTGTATGTGTTTTCCCCATAAATCTGTTTCATTTTTCTCAAATACTGTGTCTGAATTTCTTTATTCATTCATTCATTCATTTATTTTATTTTCGGTTTAGTCTCTTTATTAATCTGGGGTCGCCACAGTGGAATGCACCGCCAACTTATCCAGCATATGTTTTACGCAGCGGATGCCCTTCCAGCTGCAACCCAGTACTGGGAAACACCCATATACTTACATTCACACACATACAGTACGGCCAATTTAGCTTACCCAATTCACCTATACCGCATGTCTTTGGACTTGTGGGGGAAACCGGAGCACCCGGAGGAAACCCACACGAACATGGGGAGAACATGCAAACTCCACACAGAAACACCAACTGACCCAGCCGAGACTCGAACCAGCAACCTTCTTGCTGTGAGGAGACAGCGCTACCCACTGCGCCACCGCACCGCCCTCTGAATTTATTATTTAACTAATTTATGCATCATCATTAAAGCATATTTAATAAATGTATTTAATAAAAATAAATTGTTTAGTTTTATTTTATTAAAAAAATATTCTATATACTTTATTTACAAAGCAGTCATCAGCAATGTGTGAATTATTCTTTGACTATTTGGAGGTCAGCTTCTTTCAGTAGTTTTTGTAATACATATGCTTGCCTCATTGACATATATATGACAAATTCAATATTCAATACATCTAATTTAATAATCAAGCATTTAAGTTTTCAGTGTTTTAGGGATAGTGATTGGATTCTGACAAACACTAACTTCTGACAGGCTGTTTCAACAGACATGTTATTATCCCTAAAGACACCCCTAAAATATCATATAATCATAATAAAATTTAAATTTTTGTAGAATGGTGACAAACTTGCATCCCTGCACGGATAAATGGATGATCATAAAAGATCACTCTTTGTTTAACTTCCAAGTGCAAGCATAAGAATCTATTAAAATACACACTATGAGTCTTTATATATACAAATTAATATTTATATTAGTTTATTATTATTATTTAAGATACAATTCAGTGCTAACTATTTTTCACCACTCAAAGGGCTCTCTCCCACACATTTTGTTTTGATGTCCTTTTTGGGGTCAAGCATTAATAAGGGAGGTCAACCCCCCACCCCCCCTGTAATTTGCACCCTAGTTGTTGCACCCTTATTTTTATTTTTATTTTTATTTATTTTTTTATTGTCTTGCCTGTGCAAATGATACATTTACTAATTTGCCTGCTCTTGTACAAAATTAGTTTTAGATTATTGTCATATTGTGGTTGTGTTGCAGGGAAGTTAACACGTCGTGGAAGCTCTGATACCACCGGTGATGTGGACAGTCTTGGAGCAAAACATTTTCACTCCCACCACAACTTGCCTGAACATTCCAACAGTCACAGCGAAAACACTATTAAAGAGGGCGGTAAGCAATTAAGAGTCACTTTCACACTATCAGTTTTAAATCAGTGAAAAATGCACAAGGGAGTGCTACGGGATTTAATGAACGTTTTTAAAACAAAAGGTTTGAACCAATCGTGTTTGTTATGGAAAATGTTCTAGGCCCATAGCCTGGGGATTTGGGTGGTTCGAACGAAAGCTTTAAAGGGGTCCTATTATGCAACTTTTTACAAGATGTAAGTCTCTGCTGTTCCTAGAAGGTGTATGTGAAGTTTCATGTCAAAATACCCCACAAATAATGTTTTATAACTCTTTGAAACTGCCACTTTAATGCTTTGATCTTAATTGTGCCATTTTGGTAACTGTCGCTTTTTTCAAAAGAGGGTGGAGCTACAAATGCCTAAGTGTCAGCATAGTGGCAGATTCAATAACAAAACTATGCTATGTCCTATGCTAAAGAGGGAGAGATCGTCACTAATGGGCGGGGCTTTCCTCCTCTGAGTTTCCTCCTCTTTCCTCCTCCACAAAGTGAGAATGTCAACCAAAGTGTTTCTGCAGAATGTTTTTATGAAGTGTGATTATAACAAATGAAATTGATCAATTTGTACTATTAGAAGCTGGTTATATTCACAGACTGTTGCCACACAACTGTGTTTAAACCCCTTATTAAATAGATTTTTGCATAAAAGGTCCCCTTTAAGACCAAAGGGAGACAAGCTGTTTTCACAGCAAATGGCACTAACCCTATCCTGTCACCTCATTGTGAGAAACCTGCAGGCGTGCAAGAAAACGTGCAATCTACCTGATGCATGATGAGGGAATATATTTCAATATTGTAATGTTGTTAAAGTAACATTGAACACATTCTAAACTTGGACCTTCTTAAAACATTAAAAGAACAAATGTAATAGTGTCAGGAACTAAAAGCAGCCCATATTAAACCTATAACTTTATTTGTATTGATATCTATAAATTTTTTAAATGTACATTTTTACAAGAGAAGCAGAAATAAAATAGTGAACCATTTTATTATTAGCCTATTAACATTATTTGACTTTTTTCTTGTTTGGATGGCCAGATTATGACTTCTGATGAAAGAACCATGTGCTGGCGAGTTTGTTATTTGACTTAATTATGGTGCAGTTTTTCATTTTAAACAAGATTACAGATTTCTAAAATACTTTTCCCTTATGATATATGGTCTAATATTTAAGAACTGTAATAAGTATTTTAAATTATTTTTCTAAATATTTTCAGTTTAAAAACGCTAATCTTACATTATACACTATATAACATTTTTTTTTAATACAAATGTTTTTATAAACATATTTGTAAAAAAAAAAAAAAAAAACTTTCATAGTAATAAGCAATTTGACAACATTGTAGTAAATGTTTTTGGTGCATCAAAAAAGCAGCCATATTATACCTGAAGACTAAAGTGCAATATTTAAACCATATAATTAATAACAATACAAAATTATTAAAAGAATGAGGGAAATAACTGCAAAACATTCCACTCTTTGAGGAAAGGAACCACCTCTTTCACTAGGCTGGCTACAGACCTGTGTTTCATGTGATTTTAACATATGATTGCAAAATAATAGTTGTGTCCCAAATGACACACTCTCATTCTCATATGAGCTATTCTGCAGTTTTAAGTTTTATTTGTGTGTTAAATATGTTATTTCAAACAATTAAATAGTAATCATGTTTAAAGTGCAATTTTTCTTTCTGTAATTTTCATCTTGAACGCACTATTTGCATGGTTTTTTACTTAAAAATGGAATAGAATAGTGCATAAGTGTGCAAACGATGTAAAGTTTAAATTATATTGTAAGTGAGTTCTTTGCTATGCATTTGGGGTTTTCATAGACTTTTTTGTTTTCTCAGTTCGTTCTCAGATCTCCACCATCACCATGGCTACATTTAACACAACGGTGGCTTCCTTTAATGTGGGCTATACAGATTTCTTCACAGAGCACATTAAGAAACTGTGTAACCCTATTCCTATCCCTGAGATGCCATGCGAGCCCTTGGCCTGCTCCAACCTTCCCCGAAGTCTGACAGACTCCTGTATCAACTACACATCCCTGGAGGACCGAGACACCATTGAGGGCACTAACAACTTCATTCTGAAGAATGGCATGCTGGATCTCATGGTAAACACAGAGACATTAAAGGGATAGTTCACCCAAAACAGTTTTTTTTTTTTTTTTACTATTTACTAAAACATTGACTTCTATAGTTGGAAAAACAAATACTATGCAAGTTAATGGTTATTATAGGTTTCAAATATTTTTCTAAATAACTTATTTTATGTTCAACAGAAAAAGGAAACTCATAAAGGTATGTGACAAATGAATTAAATGATAAATGATTTTCAGTTTTGGGTAAATTAACCCTTTAAAGGAACAGTACACTTTTTTGGAAATTTTACAAGTCCTCTAGATTTAACCTGTTGATTTTTTTTTGTTTTAAATTTAATCCATTCAGCTGATCTCCGGGTCTGGCGGGACCACTTTTAGCTTAGCTTAGAATAAATCATCGAATCAGATTAGTCCATTAGCATCTCGCTCCAAAAATGTTAAAAAAGAGTTTTAGTAATTGTATTATTTAAATATTGACTATTCTGTAGTTGCATCGTGTACAAAGACCGAAATAATGTTTTTTTTAACTGAGTTGAATCACAATTAAACTAACTTGAGCAAAAACAGCTTTCTGTGGAACAGAATGTGCCTAATGTTCATACATTATTTTCTATTGCCTGATTTTTTTTTTTGTAAAGCTTCGTTGACACTATTTGTTTTGTTTTCAGTGTCACATAATCCTTCTGAAGTCAGTATAAAATGTTGGTTCTTTGCTACTGATGTTTTTTTAGTTTTTTTGTTTTTTACACGAGTAAATATAATTTATTATTATCAGTCTTTGTTGCATAATATTTTTGTGATTTAAAAAAAAAATCAGGATTCTTTAAAAAATATAAATAAAATTAAAAGTTTTGAAACAGCATTTCTATGAAACAGAAGTCTATAGAAATGTCTTTATGGTCACTTTTGAACAATTTAAGCATCCTTGCTGTATAAAATTATTCATTTATTTGTCAATTTATTTATTTAATTGTACTTTTATTTGCTAATGTATCACGGTTTCCAAAAAATTTAAACAATAAAAGTGAATAGAAAAAGAAAAAATAAGCTGCCGAATTTCCATTTTGAAGGATCACATAACACTGTGTAAACTGAAGCAATGGCACATGCATTTTAAAATTTATTAAAATAGGAAATACAAATTATTATTGTAAAACTATTGTCAGATCACACCAATTTGGCGCAATTTCGGCACGATTTCCTTGACGTAGGGTGTCGTGGGGAGACATAAACGACAAATGGGCGTTGTGACACAAGATTCAATCGTTTGTTATTGTGTAATGTGGCATAGTTCACGACAACCGATACCATGTTTCGACGCCTCACGATACCATCGCAGAAAGTCTAGCATGTTTAATTTTTTCCCTGTTCTTCACGACGAGTTCCGTCACATGGGTGACACTGGGCAATAGGAGCACTTAATTTCTCAGTTATATCTGTGGGTGTTGCCGTTAATCCGCCGGTCAGGTAATCAAAAATAGGCTGCATATTTACTTATGATTGAGTCTCGGGTGGATAAGATCAATCATTGATTATGCAAACTTTAACTACTTTCTCTAAAATATGAATGTTTTAATAAATTTTATCTGACAGACTGACACAAATAGACATCTCCATTCTCACAATGAGTTTCTGAGGTCTCTTAGCTTTCCGACCGAGTTCGTTCTTCCGAGGTAATCTGGGAATACTTTCAGTGCTGCGAATATATTGTAAAAGCCTGTCTTGCTTATTCAAATTACTTGATTAAACTAAATAAATTGAAACTGACAGGCAATGGATGATTTTGTCATTAACAATGAAAACAGTTTAATATAGGTTTCTCTGAAACTGTGAATATTTCACTTTAATTTTATTTAGGCTAGCTATTATTATATTTAACAAACCAGTTAATGTTTTGGCGCTGAAGCATATAGTGGACTTGTTTTGAAGCTCTTCACCTCAAATGTTATTCGTTATTCTTGTTTCTTGTATCTATTAGATAACGGATCAGTAAAAAATACATTAAAATTAACATTATACCAAACTAAATTTGTTTCAAAAAGATAATTCTTCCAAGAAAAATATATTAATTATATTTTTGTTTGTGCCCGGCCTCTACTCAGCTGTGCGGATGGATGATTTGTTTCGCTATGTGGAAAATAAGGATTTAATTAATGTAATTGTTGTAATTGTTGTATCACAAACCTCTATCATATATTTGGTTATTTTTTAATATGTCATTATTTTAAAGATTATGTCTTGAGCATCTAATTTTTCCTCGATGTTGATGTGCTTTCATTTTCTCCGTCTCACTCGCGGCAAGTTCAGGCGAGGGAGTGTTTAATAAGCAACCTGGCAGGAAAATATACATTTAGATTTCAAAGTAAATATCTTAATATAAAAAAGGAAATAAGTTTAATCCTATCAATGTCGTAACGAATGCCCTTAAATAATGTAGCCTAGTTGCAACAAGCATCACTTTCAATTGAGATTGAAATAAGATTTAAGAAATTTAAACTAAGATAAGAAATATTGTCATAGCAACACTTGTGGCTTGGGAAATAACATTCGTCATCGACACGGGATGACTGATCCTGAAGCAACGTGTAGTCTGGCACATTTGTTACCCACAACAAGTCAAGATTTTATCAAGACAAAATCGCATAATCTGACAGTGACTTTCGTGACCGACAATAAAAATCGTGTGATCTGACCGGGGCTTAACATTTTTGCTTACGTTACTCCTTTTTCCTTTCAAAAGCATAAAAATTAAACACACTTTATTATGTTGACCAATAACTTCTGAGAGTATTTTGATCATTTTAGATTCAATTTGCCCAATTAAACTTGAACAGATCTGAGCATATGGTTCATATCATGAGTGGTGTTCACTGTGTGATTTTTCAAGGCTGTTCTGCGGGCCCTGTATTCCATCCTCACCCATGACATCAGCTCTCGGATTTGCGACGTGGCGCTGAACATCATCGAATGCCTCCTGCAGCTGGGTGTTGTTCCCAATGTGATGAAGAAGGTCTCCAAATCTGATGACAAGGAGGTGGAGCGTCCGAAGGATGGAGTCGGTCAGAGTGTTGGTGGAGCTCAGGGGGAGATGGCTGGAGGCACAGGAGCAGCACCTAATGGAGGTGGTGGAGGAGATGGAGGAGGAGGCGGTGGAGGAGAGAGTCGTGGAGGAAGCAGAGATGATATAAAGGACAACAAGGTATGTGTCATAGGTCATGTCTTGTCTGCATTGCTTTTGTTAATGACCTTTTATGTTGAAGTGTTTTGCTGTGTTCTCTTTTACTGCATCCCAATTGACCCTTCACGAAGTTTAACATATGAAAAAATGTACTTTACCCCCAAGCTATAGGATGGGAACTTTGAATCATTCATTCATTCATTCATTTTTGCTTAGTCCCTTTATTAATCTGGGGTCGCCACAGCGGAATGAACCGCCAACTTATCCAACATATGTTTTACGCAGCGGATGCCCTTCCAGCTGCAACCCATCACTGGGAAACACCCATACACTCCCATTCACACACATACACTACGGACAATTTAGCTTACCCAATTCACCTATACTGCATGTCTTTGGACTTGTGGGGGAAACCGGAGCACCCGGAGGAAACCCACGCGTTCACGTGGAGAACATGCAAACTCCAGACAGAAATGCCAACTGACCCAGCCGAGGCTCGAACCAGCAACCTTCTTGCTGTGAGGCGAGAGCACTACCCACTGCGCCACCGTGCTGCCCAAGTTTGAATCATTTGAATCTAACTAAAATGTTACACATTGCTTCCCTAACACATAATTCACAAACACACACAAACGATTGCATCTCGAACAATACAATAATTAATCTATGAAACTATGCAAAAATATGAAATTGCATATTGCCCAGCCATTCTAGGTACCTGCTGTCTGGGTCGAAGTCCTATATAAGGACATTTTCACATTTTTCATGTTATTTGCCTACATGACTCTACTACGCCTGGTTAGTCTGGCTGTTTTGCTTGTTGGATAAAATAGCGGACAGTGACTTAATATCGTATTATGATTGGCTTGCTAAAGGTCTAATATGATTAAATGAATTATGCTAAGCTAAGCTAAAAGTGACCCCGCCAGAACAAGAAATCGGCTAAATGGTCTAGAAGACTTGTGCAATAAGCCTTTTTCAAAAAAAAAAGTGGCGTGTTCCTTTAATGCATCATAATCAAAACTAGCATGCATTTTTTTTGTTGAGGGTTGTTTGTTGTGTTGTTTTTTTTAATTTAAATTTCTGTCGTGTTTCGTCTGGTGCTAACAGCCAAATTTCTTATCACTGCAAATCTCGTCACATAGCGTGTTATTAGGGCACAGGCTTACAATGCAACCTGCTCACCTAACGTTTACGTAACGTTAACGTTCGTAATATTTATATTATTTGCTAATTAATAACCTAATGTGGAACTCTGAATCTGCGTCTCGTTTCGGAGTCTGCTACTGTCCACTGAAGGTCACATTTCAGTCACGGGCACATGCTTTGAGAGCCTCTCTGACTTAATGAATGAAATACTCGGTTTTCCAACAAGGCAACCCGGGGTGCTGAAATATAATCGGCTGTGTGGCAGTGGGCATATATAAGTGGCAGTGGGTGGGTTAAAAGAACCAAAATAAAGCAGAATAACTGACTTTAATCATTGTTTTTCAGATAAACAAGAATGTTTACTTAGCATGTTTCTTACATATCTGCAAACATATTATGGTATTTTTATGCTGTAGAAGGGTCAAAAACTTACATACAGCACTTTTAATCTGCATTTGGAATGGATCCTCTTCACCTTCCTAAAACCACATATTACAGAAAGCAAGTTGAACTGTTTCTTTCTACAGCAATATGTAAGAGTAATAGTCAAATTCAACAACTGCTTTTCTTAAATCATCAACAGGATGGAGACACTTCTCTCAGCACTCACTGGTTGGCTCTCACCATGCTTATTAAGATCGTGAAATCACTTGGCTGTGCATACGGCTGTGGTGAAGGCCATCGTGGACTCTCTGGAGACCGCCTTCGAACGCAGGTCAATATATCTGTATGATTACAATATTATTTTACACTGCAAATTTAACTTTACTTTAGAGGGCTTTGAGCAACGGTGTTTGTCACAATAATGTGTGGTTGTATTTTTTCTTTATATTTTCTGTTGGTTAATTTAATAATTTTGGCTTTGTTTACACCTGTTTTAAATGCATTTTAGTTTATTAGATCACATGTAGACAAATTATTACAGATTGTTTATATATTATCTGTAACTTTTTATTAGTTAATTCTGATGCAGTGAAATCAATCAAATGCAATTAATGAATTGAATAATGCGAGTACAAATATATCATTTATTTTACTTCCTTTGCCTTATTTGTAAAGAGTTCCTAATACAGCAGTTATACCGTTCTGGCATTTTAACATTACATACATTTTTTTCTACATTTGACCTTGTTTGACATGTTAGAACATGGAAAGTAACTAAAAATATGTCTTTAATAATAAAATAATTCATTTCATGACACAAATACACAAATTCATGGATGCTAATGAGAGCTGCTCTCTAAAGAGAGCGTGCAAAAAGACTTTATTTCAGAAATATAATTAGACAAAATTAAACAAATTAACTATTGGATTTTAAACATCTTTTCCCAAAATGACTTCAGTGATATTCAGAGATTTCATGAAGGTGGGATTTTAATTTAAATGAATACAAAATTACATAATGGAAAATGAAACTTGCTTTATTGCTACTCTAATATCCTGAAAACTATGTGCTGAAAGTTGTGAGTTTTTGTTATATTCAAGACTGGTAAGAAAGTAATTGATTTAAAATGTGTTGTATTGCTCTTCATATCATAAATGAAAAATTACCCTGTAATTTACTCACTCTCAACCCATCTTCTGTGTATATGACTTTCTTCTTTCAGGCGGAGTAGTTGTAAATTTTAATCTGACTCTTCCAAACTCTATAATGGTTGGGTATAACCTAATTGTTTGAAGCTTCCAAAAGCAGATAAATCCATCAGAAAACTAACCCAAATGCCCCAGGGAGTTACATATCTTATTAAGTGGATTCATGTGTTTTTGTAACAAAATGAGGTCAGCCATGAAAACATGCATTTGGCAGACACCGGAGGTCAATGATTAGAGTTTATAATTTAAAAATTGGTGATAATTTGTTTACAAAGAAAACACATTGATCCACGCCATACGAAATGCTTTAACTAGAGATGCAAAAATTGCAATTTTCTTGGCCGATTCCGATTTCCAATTTTCAAGTAATTGTGACCTGCCGATAAAGATTTTTGCCGATTCCAGTATTTGTTTCTAAGAAATATATACAAATTTTATCGAAAGAAAAGATATTTAATTACAGAATTATTTAAAATGAAATGTAAAATTTATGAAATTGTAATAATTATTCCCCTTTATTAAAATAAACATTACTGTTTATTTTTAAACATATAGTTTTCCCCAAACTGCAACAACACCAACAAAGCATGTAATCTTCTACTGTTTGTAACTTTAACTCTTTTTTTTATTTTTTACAAATGAAATATGTTTTGATTAATATTTATATGTATAGTTTTGTACTATTATTTTATAGATAACATATTTTTCATTCAAATGTATTTTTAGCTTAAAAGGAAAAACATTTACAGTGACTTAAGTTAATTTTAAACCTGATAGTATTAGTCTATCAGAATTCTTGCTGTCAGTTAACCTGGGCTGCATCCGAAATCGCATGCTGCTATAGTATATAGTATGTTAAAAGCAGTATGCCAGCCAAGTAGTATGTCCAAATTCATAGTAAACAAAAAACAGTAGTCAAGTAGTACACTGATGACTTTCAGCGAGATTCTGAAGTCCACATCCAATGGACGCTAAGCTATCCCATGATGCCACGTGAGAGAAATCATGAATGTGAGTGAAGCGGCGTAACTGACACGGGTAGGTCACGTGATAAAGACTAATGGTAGATGTAGTACCGAGTTCCATTCATAATACTCACACTCATACTATATAGAATGCACTTTTCTAACAGTCGTATAGTGAATTCCATTTGAAATGTAGTACATACTCAAGTAGTGGGTGATTTGGAGCACAAAGGTAGACTAGAGCGCAGGAAATTGATGTTGATGCTCCAATAGGTCAGCGCGTTTCCTACTTCTGCTGCTGTACTGTAGACGAGAGGAGAGACAGATCACTTGCAAGTTACCTGATAATGGGATAAGCTTGAATCAAGCTGCGTTGCAAGATTATACAACTTGGGTGGTTATGGGGGCAAATCACGAACCTAGTTAAAAACTTCTATTGACGACATGTTATCATGTGAGTGTGAGCGCAAGAATCTCTATGATGTTATTGCCTGTGCCACCGCTAACAAAATGCACTTTTGGAAGCTTCAAAAAAAGGACCACTACCCAACACCATCATGGCATGGAAGAGCCGGGAAAAGATGTACAAATTCTCTGACTGTGTTTGTGTGAAAGAAGAAAGTCATATGCACCAACACTCAAAAAAAGACATTTGCTGTTTGATCGAACTACTTATTTAAATTGAGCTTTTTGGGTGGGCAACTTAATTGTTTTATGTTCAATCTTAAATTTGTAAAAACTAATGAGTTAACTTAATTCCTTCATGTTGTCCCAACACAAATCGATTGTGTGGAACCCAGCATTTTTTACAGTGAAGGATGGCTTGGTGATGAGTAAATCATGAGGTAATATAAATTTTTTGGGTGAACTATTCTTTGAACCATCTATTCTTTGGCTGTTTGAAAACATTTGACCACATGAGTGTCTACACTTCAACTGCAACCCGTTTATATTTATTTTTGACATTTTACAACCGTTTAAACCTGTATTTAATGTTGCCCACGTGTGATCGGATCAATGAAAATGCTTCTTACTGCTAGGTGTGAACAGGGCAGTAAATGCTACCCAGTATATTGATTTACTGTCACTCTATTGGTCGTATTGATAGATGATGTGGATTTTATAATATATATTTAGCATAAAGCTGATTACTAGGCATGGTTAAATAACTGTCTCCAAAAATAGTGAATGTCTACATATTTTGTCCTATTTTCCTTTAGGCCCAAAACTGTTTGACTACACTTTACAAGCTGGATAAAGTGCAGTTCCGGCAGACTATGAAAGAATATGTCAACAAGGATTCGCTCAACAACATTGTGGATTTTCTGCACGCATTGCTTGGCTTCTGCATGGAGCCAATCACTGACAGTAAGAGGGCAGAGCTGCACTTACTAATAAAGTGCATGTCTTTAGTTTGCCCATGAACATGTTTTGTCCCCTTTCTAAAATCTCCAATGATACAGCATGGACCCCATTTTCATGCATCAGAAATAGAGATGTATTTGTGTTTTCCTAAATAAGAGATGAACTGATTATTAAGCCGTGTATTTATATGAAACTCTGTTTAATTAATTTTACATTGAAATTTATAATAGAACACACACTACTAGTCAAAACTTTGGTATAATTAAGATTTTTTTTTTAAATAATAATCTTATGCTCACCAATGCTGCACTTGTTTGACCAAAAATAGAGTAAAAAGAATAATATTGGAAACACTGCCATTCAAAACATCCCCCAAAAAAAGTAAAGTAGTAAATTTGGTTCAGCACTAAATCATGCTGTTGAGCAAAAATACATTTATAAAAATCTTAATTGTTCCAAACTTAGTCTTTTGGTAGTTTTGTAATTTTGTCAAATTAATTTGACTTGAGTATTAATTTTACACGGTGAGGATAAAACCTCTGATAAATGACTAGAAGCAAGAAAAAGCAAGAAACCATTGCTTGGAAGAACAACAAACCGGTAAGAGACATAAAGAGTTGAATAAGAGAGAACTTTACCCTTGTGTGCTGTTGGGGATGTTTTCATCCACTCTGGGGTGAATTTGAGGCTTAATTTGGCCACATCTTTTTCTGCGTTTCAGCAAATCGAATGATTTTTGGTGACAAACTCATTTTGACACATATTTTTGGCTTTGAAATGCTTTGAAAAACTCAACAATACACTCTGGGCAAAAATTACTACCCTTTTGTTATGTTGGTGGCTGTTTTTGCCCCGTTTACTTTCATTATAATGACATTTTTTTAATTTGCAACGCCATGACACCATATAATCATGCATTCTTGATTGTTGGTGGTTTTCCCTGTTGGGAAGAGGTTTTAAATAAGTATGTTTTACCTTTGATCATCAGTTGCAGTACAAAAAAGTACTTTGTTTCTGGCTTTTATATGGAGTTATTTGGAGTATAGTGTGTATGTGTGTGTGCGTGAGAGTGTGGAAAAAATCTAAAGAGACCTAAAGAGTCTAAGAAAATCTAAATAAGCACCTCAGCTTTCAGAACATAGTAAACATAGTAAGTGTATTTGGGTATGCACACTATAATTTGCTGTCTGACTCCATAGATCTCCATATAAAAGCCAGAAACTTTTTTTGCACAGGCTCATCTAAAGGGTTATGGGTGCTAACTGACGATCAACAGTAAAAATTACAAAACTTTACCTCTTCCCAACAGGGAAAACCACCAACAATCAAGAATGCCTGGATATGTGGTATCAAGGCTTTGCAATCAATCATTGTAAATGTCATTATAATGGAAGTCAATGAGGCAAAAACAGCCACCAACATAACAAAAGGGTAGTAAATTTGAACAATACACAAGGGTTAAAATAATTAAAGGCAGTATATTGTAGTTAAATTTGTTAAATGAATGTAATTAATTTGTGCACAGAAAAGGTAGCATATTTAAGATAGTGATCATATGTGATAGTACATTTTAAATAAGCAGACTTTTTATAAAAATGCTTTAAGCTATAGTAATATAATCAAATATATGTATATACTATTTAGTAATTGGTAAATAATGTACTGTGTTATCAACTGATTATTATAGTAAAACAAGCTGCTTCAGATTTAAACATTAAGGATCAGTTAATATAAAAAAGATGAGCAGTTTACTGCATATTTGTTTAGTCAAGTCTCAAATTTTCCTGCGAACACTGTGGCTTTTAAATCATATTTTCACATTGCCATCAGAACATCTGAATATTTATGTCCCATACCACATGTCCCACATTCAAAACAGTAAGTATGCTTAATATCAGCTGTGAGCAAGCAGAACAGATCATAGCACCTAAAAACAGCAGAATATATTACTGAATAATTTAGTATTGTATATCAAGACTCTTTCATCCCTGTCTCAGTAGATTAAATGACAAACTATTTCACCCAATATATTTGATGGAATATAGAGGTTTAGTATATCTGTCCATCATAGACCATTTAAATGTAATTTTGGATTAGACATGCCAGCTCTGGCATCAAAAAGGAAGTCTTATTTTACATTAAAAAGCCATGTGATAGGAAAAAATTAAATAAGAAATTTTATGCAAATGCAGATCGTCTCTACATTTTTTTTATGTCTATCATTTCTCGCTCCTTGGCCTCCTCTGTCTTCAGCCTTCGTGTCCTCTATTGAATTTCTTTCTTTTTCTTTCTGTCTGTCTATCTGTCTTTCTTTCTTTCTGTCTGTCAAACCCTCATCACTCATCCTTTCATCAGACTTGCCAAACATCATACTGACAGTGTCAATTCTTTTTTTATTTTTTTTATTTTATGTAGTTAAAACAGCAAGATAAGCTGAATTCCAATTGATTTCTGGCAAGTTAGTGAACATGAGTGAATGTTATAAAATTATATCCCTTTGATTTTTGTTTGTTTTTGTTTGCATCTGTGGGTCTGTGTGTATCAGTGCGTGGGTGCGTTTTATAGTGAGTTGGTGTTTCCTGACTTACGAGTACATGTCTGTGCTGGCCTGACACCAATTTTGCCCACCATCTTTTCTCTTGCAGAATACGGCAGTGCAGGTGAGAGGTCCAGGAGGGCGAATAAAAGAAACATCGGTAGATACACAATATCTAAATTTACTGCCAAAACCAGGCATTACACCCATTCCTGCACCCCTCACAATGGTCTCGCCTGTAGTAGAGCAAAACAGTACAAAGGCCTTACCGTATAAACAATCGGAAAGCCGGCTTTAAAGATCCAGCTAAACAAAACTCAACATTGCTTTGAAATCCGAGCATGACCTGATTGATAGGTCTAAAACTATCTCTCGGGCCACAGTCACTTGCATGTATGCAAACCTTCAAATCCCGCAATCACTTTTTAGGTTTTCCTATTATACGTGCTATTGATTTTTCCCCCTTTCATCTTGTAAACATCAATGCTTCCTGCTTCCTTTATTGTTTGGCACTTTTGGCTGAGCCACAGTGATTTTGCCTATATATGGCATCCAGGTCACAGGTTTTCCCCTGAGATTACTTGGTTGTGTTTGCAGACAAGGCTGGCTTCGGGAACAACTTTACCACTGGAGGAGATAAGTCTCTGGCCCAGAGCATGGAGACTGTGGTGGTGGGCTGTATGTTCAAGTCTCTCATCACAAGATGTGCCTCCACTACACATGAACTTCACAGTTCTGAGAACCTGGTGAGAGGACTGCATTTCATTGATGGATTGATAAATCATTGAGCTCCAATTTGCATTTGTTAAAAGTATCACTTGTGCTAGCCATGCTCAATATAATCAAACAGCAATAGCAAAGGTATCCACTTGTAAGATGTAAAGTCACAATTATTATATTGATAATATGTTTATGAATTATATTTAGATACAGGTTACAACAAAAGAAAAAATATGTGTTGCTACTTCTGTTCCATCACAAATTTACAACACACTATGAGATGTTGTTACTATAGGGCCAAAGAGAAGACAAGGTGAGGTGGATCCAAATGCAGTTTGGGGTTTTAATAATAATCCAAACAAGAAGTAACACAGGCAACTGTAAAAACAAGGAATCGTAGAAGAATCTGAAATAAAATATCTGTTGTTCTATCGCATCTTAAAGTTTAAAACACACTGTGAGAATAAGGAAACAACAGAAAAAATAATGTCAATTGTAAGAAATAAGACTTAAAGTTGCAGTTGCAGTTTTTATAAAACATTTGTGTACTTTTTTTGTACTATGTTTGGCAGACTTGTATGTACTGAAGGTCACAGTATGGAAGTATATTTCAAGAGAAGTTAGAAATAAGAAAGTTTTGAGTAACAAAGTCAAAGAAGAGTGTTTAAAGAAGAGTTAATATTTAAATATTAAAATCTTTATTTCTGTTTTTATCTTTCTCTTTTCACACATTTACACTATGACTGTCTCTTCTCACACACTCATTCAGGGCTTGTATTGTGACATACGTCAGCTGGTTCAGTTTATCAAGGAGTCTCATGGAAATGTCTTCCGACGTGTGGCTCTAAGTGCACTCCTTGACAGCGCAGAGAAACTCAACACCACCAAAAAAGCAGACGAAAAGGATGACTCCAAGCCATCTGGAATAAAAAAGTACACACACAAGTATAACAAATATTTTGTAATTCATAAATTAAATGCATGCACCAATTGAATTTGTGTGCATCTGTTTCTGTGCATCAGTGAGGAGCAGATCCCAGGAGCTCTTTTAGGAAGGAAAGACTTTTGGAGGAAGATGTTCAAGTCTCAGAGTGCTGCCAGTGATACGAGCAGCCAATCAGAGCAGGACACGTCAGAGTGCACCACCGCCCACTCTGGTACTACGACAGACCGGCGTTCACGATCACGTTCCAGAAGGATCTCACTGCGCAAGAAGCTCAAACTGCCCATAGGTATGATTTTGTGAGAGGGAAATTCTTCACAAACATTAGTAGATTAGTCTCTGGTCCTTTGTTGTAGCAGAAAATTACAGTCTAAACTATGATGAACAAAAGTGTGAACTTTGAGTTAGGGATGTGGATACACATGACAAATACTTGTCTTAGCTTTTATTTGATCAATCAATCAACCAACCAATCAATCAGTCAATCAATCAATCAACCAACTAATCAACCAATTATCCAATCAATCAATCAATCAATAAATCAATTCGTTAAATCAATTAATCAGTCTATCCAACTTTATTCCAGACTCAAGGTCCAAATCTAAAAGCAACCTAATAACATATTCAATTACATTTTTACAGACAATAACTATTCACAAAATACAGCAATACCAATGTCTTCACAGTTCTGACCGATACTATATAGTTCTAATATAATTCTGACACCTATGTATGATAGACCTATTACAATCTCATTGTTGGAAGCATTAATCCGGCAGATACATTTATACATTTGATTTCATGCTTTAAATGTGATTACTCTTGCACTCACTGTTAATCACTGTTATATGCATTATAACAGTTATATATCTCTTATATAGAGTTGATGTATTTCACCGGACAAATACTGGATTGTATTAACCCAGCACTGAGTCAAATATGGACAAACTCAAATTTTGGGTTAAAAATGTGATTTAAATTTAGTGCAAAAAATTGGGTTTGTGCATATTTGACCCAGCATTGGGTTAAGAGAACCCAGACGTTTTTTAGAGTGTAAACTGGATTGAGGTTTCAAAGTATTCCAAAGGTTTTAGATATTATTCCTCATTAAAAGCAGTTGTACTACAGTTCAAAAGTTATGATTAATAAAGGTTTTTAATGTTTTTAAGACATCAGCAATATCACCAGTGGTATATTTATATGATGAGAAAAAATGATGCAGTAAAAAAGTTATTTTATAAAGTATTGTTACAATTGTTTTGTTTTAATATGTTTAAAAATATTATTTTTTTCTTGTGATAACAAAGCTGAATATTCAGCAGTCATTTCAATCTTCAATATGCTTACTTAATATCTACTTATTTATTGCACAATCATTATCAATAATGATTGGTAATCAGTTAATAATGTATTTTATTTTTTTCAATGTTAAAACATTGTGTTGCTTAATGTATTAGTACAAACCATGATATATATTCTCCCCAAAATTTGGATGAACAGAAAGTTTTTTTTTTAAATAGAAATCTTCTGAAACCTTACAAATGTCTTTATTGTCAGTTCTGTAATTAATTTGTGTGTCTGTCTGTCACCAAATCTCTTTGTATTGTTTAATGGTTTTTACAAAATATTAACCAGAACATTACTATAATTTCTGAAAGATCATGTGTCTCTGAAAACTGAAGACTAGGTATTGACTGCTGATTTGTTTCTCCACAAACAGGATTCTTATAGACATTGTTTACAAAAATCCATCATCATTTCCTCACCCTAATTTCAGTCTAAACCCTTCAATGTTTAGTTCAACTTTAAAATAGACATTTGTATTCACTTTAATGTAATAATGTGTGTGCCACACATGGTAAAGATTAACTTCTCTGGTAAACTCCCTTGTGTGTTTATTTTTTTAACAGAAATAAATGTGCAAAACTACATTTAGGAGAACAGCGGCTAGTCATATTCTTCGTTTTCCCCAAAATGTTCATAATACCCTGAAGCTACATGTTACTTGAAGGTATTAAAATGTCCTCACTGACAAGTTCTTGTATCCTTGAAAGTAGTTTTTTTTTTTTTTTTTTTTTTGCATATTTCTTGCTAACAGTTTAAGAGAATATGAAGTTAATTTTTTTTTTTTAAATAAACCAATAAATCATCTTTCAGTTCTGAATGGTTCTCTGTTATACTAGGTATCTAATTGTTATTAAAATCATCCATGTGTGTTTTTTCCTTTGTGTCACCAGCATGCCGTAGGAAAGTTCGCCATCCACTCACTCTCTCCATGTTACGTATGTGTGTTGGGTTTTAGTTATGCAGCCTCATCCTACAGTGTAATGATGGATGCTTTAGTTAGCATACAATTATGCATTTTTGCAAGTTTTACCTCCTTTTTTTTATTAGTACTTGCTTTGAAATTGTATGTGTTGTTTGTCCTTTTTCTTTTTTGGAGCACCTGCATGAAATCTCCCCTGTTACATTGATTTTGGCTTGTAAGCACCTTCCATTTAAAGGGTACCAGAGTTCAGGCCTGACTAGGTCTTGGAGTTAATAGAGTGCTAAGGTAACGTTCTTTATTGTAACTATTTATTGTTTGATACAGGTAACTGGCTGAAACGCTCTTCTCTGTCTGGTCTGGCTGATGGAGTTGAAGACCTGCTGGACATCAGTTCCGTGGATAGACTATCCTTTATCAGACAGAGCTCCAAGGTGAGAACAAGTCTCTACGTTTACCTTAGGTCAAGATAGTTATTTAAGAGGGTCAGTGACTATATAATAATAATAATGATAAAAAAGTTCCATGTTGACATGTTTGGATTTAAAACATGTTCAGGGACGATTTCAGTTTAATTACAGTTTAATTAAAATGTCTTAAGGTTTTTCTATTAAGTTAAAAAATGAAATACATTTTTAAACAATTTTAACCAGAATATATAATATCTGAAAGATCGTGTGGCACTGAAGACTGCTGATTTGTTTCTCCACAAACAGGATTCTTAAAGAAATTGTTTACAAAAATGAAAAATCTTATAATTTGCTCACCCTAATATCAGTCTAAACCCTTCTCTTTTAGTTCACTTTAATGTATTAACTTGTACGTGCATGCGTGCGTGCGTGCGTGTGTGTGTGTGTGTGTTTTTTTTAACACTCTCAGAAATACTCTGAAGGTCAAGATAGTTAGTTAAGATGGTCAGTGACTATATAATAATAATGCTAAAAAAGTTCTATGTTTATAATATTGGATTTAAAAACATGTTCAGGGACGGTTTCAGTTTAATTACAGTTTAATTAAGATGTCATATGGTTTGGTATTAAGTAAAAAAAAATTAAAACATTGTCAGTAAAAAACAGTGTGCTTCTTGCATTCCAAAACCATTATATCATCATATATATTTTTTCAAATTCCAGTAGTAATTCATTTTCACGGTTCCAACATAGCTTTTGGTGTATGCATCAAATTAAATTGTTATTTTTATATGCATAGAACACATTTGAAATGTAAGTGTGTGCTTTAATGCTTCAAATAACATTTGTGAAAATGGATTTCAATTATAATTTAGTGTAATAGATACATATACCACATGGCATATCCAAAACAGAATTTTATTATTTATTAGAATTATGTTTTTTTACTAAATGAAAGAGCAATTCACTGCAATATCACAATAACAGAGTTGACAAATAGTTAATCTACTATGGAAGTATCCTAAAAAATGTATGAGAAGAAATAGGTATAGTGAGAGACGCAATGTCCCTAAATACACATGCAAATTATTTGTTTAGGAAAAACATTTGTGCTATTATTCAATTATGCATTATTATTCAATTTGTTATTATTTTAATAAAATAAAAATTGTTATCATACATATGGAGACAGAGAAGGAAAAAATGCAATTATATTCATAGTGTCATTGTTAACCGTGATCAGTAGTGCAAACTTCTTTCTTACAAATAAAGCTGAAGTTGGCAAAGAATGAGCCTTGATCTGGGTTTTTCCTGTACATCATCTCAGGTCAAGTTCACCAGTGCTGTGAAGCTGTCAGAGGGAAGCGCTATTGAATACGGCCGAGAAGAAGAGGAGAATTTCTTCAAGAGGCTCGGTAAATGGCGGTCTGGTCGGAGGAACCCTTCCAAGCTTCACCACACAGAAGAGAAAGATGGTAGAACCCTGGGGTGCCTTTCCCTCACCCCTGTCCACAATTCGCTCTGTTGTTCGTGTGTGTGTGCCCGTACTTGACCTGTCTTGTGCTTCTGGTACACTCCTCTACCATCTTCCATACCAGCTCTCTGTGTGTGTGTGTTTGTCCATTTTTGTCAGAACCATCTGCTGGAAGAGGAAAACTGTGGTTCTCTGACCTATGACCCTGGCACCATGACCCGCCAGAGTTCTCGTGAACCTTCAGCTCTCCAAGTTAATAGTTACTTGAGGAAATTTGCAAGTCATCATTTGTAGATCTTGTAGTGTTATTGTGATTTTAGAGTAGTGACACAAAAAAATATGAACACTTGCATGCTCATTCGATATCACCGGATGCATATTCCACCAGCTATTTTCAGATGTTCATGCAGAAAGTCTTTGCATTTCTTTCAATGATGCCATTCTGTACCCCAACAAGGTTGTCATGGATTCCAGGAGCGCTTGGCTGCCAGTCAGGAGGCCATGAAGAATAAGAACATTGTGAATCTGGGTGCGATCAGACAGGGCATGAAGAGGTTTCAGTTCCTGTTGAACTGTTGTGAGCCGGGAACCATTCCGGATGCTTCCATTTTGGCTGCAGCACTAGACCTGGTCAGTTCTGTTTCTTTAGTTTTGTGTACAGATTGCTGTTGAATAACATTTAAAGCATATTTATAAGGCAATAAACTTGAAAGCCATTAAAGGGCTAGTTCACCCAAAAAATGAAAATTCTGTCATCATTTACTCACCCTTGACTTGTTCCAAACCAGTTTGAGTTGTATTTTTGTGTGTTCTATTGAACACAAAAGACGATATATTGAAGAATGTTGGAAACCAGTAACCATTGACCTCCATAGTATTTGCTTTTCCTACTATGGATGTCAATGGTTGCTGGTTTTCAACATTCTTCAATATATCTTCCTGATCAACAGGAAAAAAACAAGTCAAGGGTCAGTAAACGATGGCAGTATTTACATGTTTGGGTTAACTATACATTGAAGTGCCATATTGCTTTTTCAAATATTTCTTTACTTTTTTTGTTGTTGTTTGGTTTGTGTCAACAATTTGTCGAAAATAAGAATTTGTTCTTGAGGTAAAACATTTATTCTAGTACGGGTACTAGTATAAAATCAACATATCTGATCAACTGCATTATTTTATGTTGCTTTTATTATCTTTAATTTGTTGAGTTAAGGCTTCTCTTTGTCTGCACAAAATTCAGTGTAAAGTCACTATAAATTCCTCTCTGACCCAATTCAGCCTTGTAGTATTAAATACATTTGTGCCACCTCTGAGCACCTCCATGGAAAAACATCTTTATATATGATTCCGTGCCACATTTTCAGTGTAATGTAAGCCTTAGGACTCCAAAAAATTGATGGAAAGTACACAGATGGAAACTGTAAGCTTTCTAATAATGAAAGATAATAATAAAATCTTGATGATTATAATTATGTTTCTACATTACTCTACATTACAATATTGGCTGTCATAAAATCTTTTTTGAGAAAACGTAGTTTAAAGATTCTAAGCTCCATTAAGATATTTATTTAACATTCTCTTTTAAACAGGGTGTCTGCGGGGTCTTAAAAAGTCTTAAATTTGAAAAACAAAATTTTAGGCCTTAAAAAAAGTGTAATGCGAAGTAGACGCTGACAACAGAGGTACGGATCCAAATGCAGGGTTTATTATGCAGAGAATCGTCAGGCAGGCAATAATCCCTGATGTGTGTGTGTGTGTGTGTGTGTGCTGTTTAAATAGTCCTGTAATCAGTCCATGAGCAGCTTCAGCTGTGAGTGTTTGCAATCAGACAGGATTAGGAACTGGTATGCAGTGCATGACTGGATCTTGTAGTCCATATAATGGCGGATTTGTAGTTTTTTGCGATCTGTGTGTTTACCAGCGATCTGTAAGGAGTAGATCGCTGGTGATTGTGACCAAAAGTTTTAAATTCACTGAATTATTGTCTTGTAGGTCTTAAATAATTTTAAATGTAGAATGTTTCATGTTTTAAACTCTTTTGGCACCAATGGATCTGTATTTAATTCATTAGAATGAATTGCGTATTTATGTTTTTGTGTACAAATATGTTTGCGACTGAGCTCACCAAGAAATTTTCTAGACATTATGTTATTTGGCAATAAATTATTAATACTATTATACTATTAATTTCTCTTTGTGTGAAACATTTTATCAGTGCACTGTCCAATTTGTTTTTACAGAGATAATGATAAAAAAAGAAAATGTCTTGAAAAATGACTGAAAAGTCTGAAAAATGTCTTGATATTGTTGATAATTGTGTTCACCAGGAAGCTCCAGTGGTAGCAAGAGCCTCCCTTTTTGTGGAGTGTGCCCGTTTCGTGCATCGCTGTAATCGCGGGAACTGGCCTGAGTGGATGAAAGGTCACCATGTGAACATCACTAAGAGAGGTTTATCCAGAGGACGATCGCCTGTAGCAGGAAACAAAAGGAACACAAAGCTGCAGTGGAACGCAGCCAAGCACTTTTACCAGTGGGGAGACGTGAGTCAGATATGCAAATGTTGTCTTTTCTGCAGAAAACAAATCTTACATCCTTTTGGAGAAATGCATCTGTGGTATTTTGTCTGCATCTAATATATGTGTGCTCAAAAAGGCGATAGGCACTCGGCTGAGTGAAATTTGCCATTCAGACAGTGAGAGTCCAGCCAACATCTTGGGTTTTATCTATGATGAGGAGAGCAAGAGACGAGCAAAAAAGGAGGATGAGGAAGAAGATTATCTGGATGACAGTAAGAGTGGAAATGACATCATTAACTCACACGAAACAAACAGACGACGAACATTTACAACATAACACTGATTTGTTCAACAGATACAGTCAACCCGACAAAGTGTGGCTGTCCTTTTGCTCTAAAAATGGCTGCTTGTCAGCTGCTTTTGGAGATCACCACTTTCCTGAGAGAGA
The DNA here is from genome assembly GCA_903798115.1 of Danio jaintianensis. Taxonomy (NCBI): domain Eukaryota; kingdom Metazoa; phylum Chordata; class Actinopteri; order Cypriniformes; family Danionidae; genus Danio; species Danio jaintianensis. Next base: position 2,603,414 of record CAIGQV010000919.1, read on the forward strand.
CCTTTCCCTGCCTCCCCAGACCCAGAACAGAGCCTCTTGTGGTCAGTTTTGGTATTGTCTTCCTTGGACCAAATTAATTATTAGCGTTATTATGGACCCTTTTCACAAAACCGTTCTGTTATGATGCATTTAATGGTCATCAGCAATCTTGAAAGTTTTTAATACTTAGATTTAATTTTTTTTAATGTTTAAACATTTATATATATTTACATATAATCTTTGCATCAAATTACAAAACATGCAGTGACTCTGGGCAGGACAGTAAATTTGACGTTCTCTCTTTTGGCTGCTGTTATCAGTCTATTTTTTTCCTTTTTCTGAAAGTGTTGATAACACCGTCATGGAGGTTTTCTTTTATTGTTTTGGCAAATAGGATTGTAAAAAAAATGATTTCTTCCCATTCATTCTCCCTTTCACTCTGCTCTAAATTTGCCCAACTATGACGACTTCCGCTACTGAGAAACCTGGAAATTTGAAAAGGGTCCAATAATGAACTAAACCGGTTTTTGATGTTTATTCTTAATTTGAGGTTGAAATAAAATACAATATATACAATAAATACAAAACATTTAATGATTAAAGCAAACAAACTAAAAGAAAATTATAAATGCTGTCTTGGCTGAAATAAGTTTAAATAGTCCCAGAAAGGGCATAACCTTGTCTTGAGCATTGTGGAGGATTCCCATAAATTAATTCCCAGAAAGGGCATAACCTTGTCTTGAACATTG
>CAIGQV010000919.1:2621869-2644765 GCA_903798115.1 Danio jaintianensis
AACATGCTAATTTGTACTAGAATCATGCTAATAACATGCTAATTTGTACTAGAATCATGCTAATAACATGCTAATATACGCTAGAATCATGCTAATAACATGCTAATCTATGTTAGAATCATGCTAATAACATGTTAAATCATGCTAGAATCATGCTAATAACATGCTAATTTGTACTAGAGTCATGCTAACAACATGCCAATCTGTTAGAATCATGTTAATAACATGGTAAATCATGCTAGAATCATGCTAATAACATGCTAATTTGTACTAAAATCATGCTAATAACATGCTAATTAATACTAGAATCATGCTAACAACATGCTAATTCATACTAGAATCATGCTAACAACATGCTAATTCATACTAGAATCATGCTAATAACATGCTAATTCATACTAGAATTATGCTAACAACATGCTAATTCATAGTGGAATCATGTTCATTCATTCATTCATTCATTTTCTTTTCGGCTTAGTCCCTTTATTAATCTGGGGTCGCCACAGCGGAATGAACCGCCAACTTATCCAGCATATGTTTTACGCAGCGGATGCCCTTCCAGCTGCAACCCACTAGGAAACATCCATACACACACTCATTCACACACATACACTACGGACAATTTATCCAACCCAATTCACCTATACCACATGTTTTTGGACTTGTGGGGGAAACCGGAGCACCCAGAGGAAACCCACGCGAACACGGGGAGAACATGCAAACTCCACACAGAAACGCCAACTGACCCAGCCGAGGCTCGAACCAGCGACCTTCTTGCTGTGAGGCGAACGTGCTACCCACTGCGCCACCGTGACGCCCGGAATCATGTTAACAACATGCTAATTCATTCTAAAATCATGCTAATTACTTGCTTATCCATACTAAAATCATGCTAATAACATGCTATTTCGTACTAGAATCATGGTAACAGCATGTTAATTCATACTGGAATCATGCTAACAACATGCTAATCCATGCTAGAATCATGGTAACAGCATGCTAATCCATACTAGAATCATGCTACAAACATGCTAATTCATGCTAGAATCATGTTAATAACATGCTAATTCATAATAGAATCATGCTAACAACATGTTAATTCATACTAGAATCATGCTAACAACATGCTAATTCATGCTAAAATCATGCTAATTCATACTGGAATCATGTTAACAACATGCTAATTTATGCTAGAAACATGCTAACAGCATGCTAATTCATGCTGGAATCATGCTAACAACATGCTAATTCATGTTATTACAAACCACAGACACAGGGATCAACTTTAAAGCTTTTTACTGGCTTGTTTCATTCTTTAAACATTCTTAAACATTCTTTCAGACAACTTGATACTTTTTCTAACTAAATAAAACTACTTCCAACAGGCTTTCTCAAGCCACCATAAAGTTTGTCCTCAAACTTTAACATCTAGTTGTAAACTGACTTTCCCAGAATTCCTGCCATCACTCCCGCATCACACTTCACTTTTTATGCTTTTTCTTTTTATATATTATGTTACATTAACATCATTTAGCAGATGCTTTTGTCCAAAGCGACTTACAATTGAGGAGGCATTCAGCGATTCAACAAGAGGCAATACACACAAGAAGTGCTAATTATACAAAGGAACTGTTAGTGCTCAGAGAATTAAGTGCTAGAGTAAGGAGGGGGTATTGTTTATTGTTATTATAGGGAGAAGAGAGTTTCTGCTGGTGGTTTGTCAAGTCCACTCACCTGTGTGAAGCACACTTCATAAATGCACAATGTTTTTTTTTAGAGATATGGAGTAATTGTAAGAAAGAGTCTGGTGCAAATGTGCAAAAATTGGTGCAAGTGTCAGTTAAAGTGTCAGAGAGATGAAAGAATGTGTTTTTTACAGGTGGTTTGTCAAGCCCACTCACCTTTGTGAGGCACACTCATTTTGAGGTTGTTATGGGGTGTGGGTGGGGGGAGAGAAGAGGGGGTCCTGGAGGGAGAGAAAAGGGGGTCCTGGTTTTTTTCACAGGGGTTCGAGTGATCGCGGAAGAGATGGGATTTTAGTTGTCGTTTGAATGATATTACTGAAAATTGCTCGGATATTTTTCCTTTTTAGTGGTCTTTGTGTTTTTAGTTGTCGTTTAATTGATATTATTGAATATTACTTGGTTCTTATTCTTTTTTTTTCTCATTATTTATGCACATTAGAGTTTTATGTTGCATCTAATTTTGATTAAAAATTATTTATTTCTTTACTTCAGTGTTACCATGATGGTGTTTAATAGCTGTGTGAATGACATAGCGGTGTTTTTGTCTGTGTAATAAAGGTACAATATGTAGATAATAATTCAAAACATTAGTGTATCAACACTATAAATATATGAAATATGGTAGCTTACCAAAAAAGAATCACATTTCTATTTTAACTATAAGATTCTGGAAACCACATCTGCCGTGTTTTTACCATAAATTTTATGGATTTAGTTAGCTCTAGATTTGTTTTATATAGACATATCAGTTATATGCTATATTTTCACACCAGGAGTGCTTAGAGTTCTTCAATATACCAGAGGCTCGATCTGCTAACTACTTTCTAATGGATAAGCGTTGGAACCTAATCCACTATGCCAAGGTGGGTTGTGGTGGTAGACATTCAAAACATGCAAATTGAATATTCTCTATAGTAAACTCTGGATTGTTTGTATATGGGCTGTTTGGTGCATCTCTACATCAGACGTACGTCCGAGACATCTACCCTTTCAGAAGATCAGTGTCTCCTCAGCTCAACCTGGTTCATATGCTTCCAGAGAAGGGTCAGGAGCTCATTCAGAAACAGGTAAGTTTAATCTTAACCATTTTTTTAGCTTCTGCTCACATAATGGAGTGTTGTGTAAGATGAGAGGGACTTCACAGCTTTACACTTAGAGTACATTTACTGGAGCACAATAAAAAAAACACAAATGAGTATTCAATTATTCATTCATTCATTTTCTTTTCGGCTTAGTCCCTTTATTAATCTGGGGTCGCCACAGCGGAATGAACCGTCAACTTATCCAGCATATGTTTTACGCAGCGGATGCCCTTCCAGCTGCAACCCATCACTGGGAAACATCCATACACACTCCTGCATTCCCACACATACACTACAGACAATTTAGCCTACCCAATTCACCTATACCACATGTCTTTGGACTTGTGGGGGAAACCGGAGCACCTGGAGTAAACCCACGCGCACACGGGTAGAACATGCAAACTCCACACAGAAACGCCAACTGACCCAGCCGAGGCTCGAACCAGCGACCTTCTTGCTGTGAGGCGAACGTGCTACCCACTGCGCCACCGTGCAGCCCACAAATGAGTATAACCAATAGCATTTTATATATGCAGTTGAAGCCAGAATTATTAGCCACCTGTATATTTTTTCCCCAATTTCTGTTTCATTTTCTGTTTAATATTTCTTTCAGCACATTTCTGAAATTATTTTGCTAGATATTTTTCAAGATACTAGTATTCAGCTTAAATTGACATTTAACTAGGTTAATTAGGCAAGTTAGAGTAATTAGGCAAATCATTGTATAATAGTGGTTTGTTCTGTAGACAATCGAAAAACAATATTGCTTAAGGGGGCTAATAATATTGACCTTAAAATGGTTTTAAAAGATTAAAAACTGCTTTTATTCTAGCGAAAATAAAACAAATAAGACTTTCTCCAGAAGATAAAATATTATAGGAAATACTTTTAAAAAAATTCCTTGCTCTGTTAAACATCATTTGGGAAATATTTGAAAAGAATAAAAATTCACAAGAGGGCTAATAATTGACTTGAACTGTATATATGTGTATTTTTTCCCTAGGTGTTTTCCAGAAAGCTGGAAGAGATCGGACGAGTTCTGTTTATCATCTCACTTACACAGCGGATGCCTGCCATGCACAAACAATCCCACGTCTCCATGCTTCAGGAAGACCTTCTGCGACTGCCATCATTTCCTCGCTCTGCCATTGATGCCGAGTTCACCCTCTTCAATGAGCCTCTCGGTGAGCAAGAAAAAACGTCCCTTAAAAAAAGAAAACGCTAAGAGGCCTGCTCTAAATTTGAACTAACCTTAAAAGAAGTATTATTCTGTTATGAAGGCTGCTAATTTTGCTAATTCGGTATAATAGCAAGCTAAGACACGTGCTGCACAGTCACTTCTACTAGCCCCATGCATGTGTACACTGATTAATTGCAACGTTTAATCATTATCTGTGTCATCATACAAGTTGCAGGTGATTGTAAGTCACACACACAAGACCACTCAAAAGAGATCTTAATTTGATACATGTGGTGTTTTCTGTGCACACAAACAAGGATTCATACTTCTGGGGTGTATTACAGAAAGATCGTAACTTTAAAATCCTATCCTATCTGTTTAAGACCCATGGTAATTTCAGTTAGGACCACATTCAGGACAAAGCTATTGCAGAACAGCATTTCTTAAGCGTGTTATCTTATCTAAACTGAAGATTTATGAAGATGTTATTACAGAATGCTAACTTGACAAAAAATCTTAACTTTTGGGCAGCCAGACAGTGGTCTTAACTTTAAAATTGCTTAAATGCTATGGGAAAAACACTTATAATTGCACTGTCCAGTAATGGCACTGCATTTATTGATTATTAACAATTGATTTAATTGTACTTTTGGAGGAGCCTGAAGATGCGTTTTTGATGACAAAACGCTTATAAATGATTACAGACTGCCTTGCAACCTGATATTAGTTAGCACAGGAACTGCAATCAGGATTACAGAGTAAAACAAAGTGTCAGAGCATTATAGGTTATAGTGCCAGTGACTAATTCCTTATGTTTTAGTTTTTTCTGTTTACCCATTTGTTTGGTTAACTCATTAGCAGCTTCCATACTGTTAGTTGCTTGGTAGCAGACCTGACAGTTGATTGTCGTACCTGATGACACAATTTAATATTTTCTAACCAAAGATAAGATATGATTTTTATCATAGGCTAAGAATGCGCAAATTACTGAATTGCTTCTGTAATCAGTGCATTAGCTTCTGAAGTGACCACAACTGTTAATCAAGCAACAGAAAATGGAAACAATTACACACTTATCTTGATTAGTCACTTCATAATTCATCTAATAATTAATCATTTAACTTGGTTATCAATAATTTTATTATTATTAATGTATTTTATTAATATTTTAATGAAACGTTTACCAAAAATGAAAATTTACTCAACAGTTTACTCTCCCTCAAGTGGTTCCTAACCTTTATGAGTTTCTTTTTTGTTTTGAACACAAAAGAGGATATTTTGAAGAAAGCTAAAAACCTGTAAATATTGACTTTAATAGTTTTACTTAGTATGGAAGTCAATGGTTACAAGTTTTCATCTTTTTTCAAACTATCTTCTTTTGTGTTCAAAACAAGAAAGAAACATTTCTTTCTAACAATTTTCATAATATCTTCTTTTGTGTTGAACAGAAGACAGAAACAAGGTTTGAAAGAAGTAAAGAGTGGTTAAATTATGACCAAATGTTTATTTTCAGATGAACCCAACAACAAAGTTGTGGCCTTTGAAAGTGCAGTTTGGCTAATAATTTTGGAAAACCAAAAGCCACACTTAAAGTCAAGCCCTAAAAATATGCCTTCTTTTCCAGGCAAGGAGCTCTTTGGTTTGGACACTTTGCATAAGGTCCTGTGGATCAAACTGCTGGAGGAGATGTTTCTGGGCATGCCGAGTGAATACCCCTGGGGTGATGAGATCATGCTATTTCTGAATGTGTTTAACGGTGCCCTGCTCTTACACCCTGAGGACAGTGCCCTGCTTAGGCAATACAGCGCCACTGCCATCAACACAGCTGTACACTTCAACCACCTTTTTTCTCTCAGTGGCTACCAATGGATCCTTCCAACTATGCTCCAGGTTAGCACACATATAAATCTATTATTTAATTTAAAGGAACACTCCTTTTTGAAAATAGACTCATTTTACAACTCTAGAGTTAAACAGTTGAGCTTTACCATTTCTGAATCCATTCAGTCTGGCAAGAGCACTGTTTGTTGACACCTTTGATTAGCATAAATCATAAAATCGAATTAGACCATTAGCATCTAACTCAATAAATGTAAAAAAAAGAGTTTCGATCATTTTACTATTTAAAGTCTGACCCTACTGTAATTACATCGTGTACTAAGACCTTCGTGTGCTAAGACTTACTAAGACTTTCTTGGCCAATATGGCTAGGTGATTTTAGGACACCTTTTAATTAACACCTGAAAATAGTCCCCAGCTTGGTAACTAGGTAACAGAGCTGTGTAATATCATTGTGCCTACTTAATAATAGAAATGACAATTTATTTAGAATTTATTAGAAAACAACTTTTTATTTTCCGTTTCTTATTACTCAATATAACTACAGAAAAGTCAAACTTTAATTAGAAAAATTTGAAAAAACTCTTATTTTCAATTTTTGGGTGTAATGCTAACGGTCTAATACGATTCAATGATCTATGCTAAGCAATGCTATAAGTGCTTCGCCATACCCAAAGTAAAGCTGAATGGATTCAAAAATGGTAAAACACTAATGGAGTGCTCATTCAATACCATTTATTGTTTTTAATAATGCTTATTCTGTTTTTGTTGCTCCTGTGTTTTGTTGAAGACATACGCGGATTATGAGAGTAACCCACTTTTACGTCGAGGGATTGAGTTCTGTTGCAGGCAGTTCTACATCCTCCACCGGAAACCTTTCATATTGCAGCTCTTTGCTAGCGTGGCCCCACTGCTGGAGTTCACCGTAAGAGTAGATTGATTTTAAGGATATAACACCCATTGATTAAATGATGTTTTTACAATGATATTATAGTGTAATTACATTATTTTTACACTCATTGAATGTATAAATTGACCTCTTTTTTTTTCAGACTCGCACTAGTACCGGTCTATCAAAAGGTGTGTCTTCACAGTGTCTTTTTGACCTACTGGTATCTTTGGAGGGAGAGACTGCAGATTCCCTGGATGCTCTGGAGCTGGTGAAGGCTGAGAAACCTCTACGCTCTCTGGGTAAGATGACACACAGGACATGAAAGATACATTTACCTTGGCTGTTGCTTATTTTCAGATTTTTGTCTTTTTCAGATTTTTGCTATGGTAATGAGGACTTGGCATTTTCAATCAGCGAAGCCATTAAGTTGTGTGTCACAGTTGTTGCTTATGCCCCAGAATCATACCGCAGGTTTGTTACTCTTGGATTTTAATAAAACTGCTCGACATATCTAAATGTTAAAACTGAAACACAGGCTTGAGAGATAACCAGTTTAGATGGAAAGGGTTGCAATTTGTTTAAACAGTTAACGATTTTTTTAAAGAGGAAAACAAGATGTTAATTATTAATTTGATAATTCATTAGGTTAAAATTTAATTAAAATAAAAGAAAAAAGGTTTGGAAAGTATAAATGCTCATTATTAAAATTTTGTGAATTTTGTAAAAAAACAAAATTGTATACGTTTGTAATGTTTAGTAGTTCTCAAAATAAATAGATTTTTATACGGTACATTGTAATGTTGTAATTCTTTTTATGTGATTTACTTGCTTTTAAATAAACTGATTAAAAACAAATACAAATTTACATCCGACATTTACCAGCAGCCATTCATAGCACTTACAGTTGAATAAAAAAAATCATTAACCCTCCTGTTAATTTGTAATTATATTTCAAATATTAAAATTGATTATTTGTTCACACAATTATGAACAAATTGTTAAGGTCAATATTATTATCCTCACTATAACCACTGTTGTCCAATGCCTAATTAACCTAACTTGCTAACATAATTCCCCAATTTAATCCTTTAAATTGAACTTTAAGCTGAATACTTGTATCTTGCAAAATAACTACTAAAATATTAAGTCCTGTCAAAGCGTTCATCTTTTAAATCAACACATCAATTTTCTACTGTATCTATAAAAAACCTTAATCTGACCTCGTAACTATAACTCTCTTCCTAGTCTCTTTCTCTTACTGTACATGTAAATGGATATTAATTATCGATTACAGTTATCTCTGTCAGGCAAAACATTATTCTCAGTGTATTCTAAGAGCTGGCAGCCTCAATAAACTCTTTCTCTAGCAAATGTACCTTTCTATTGTAAAACATTCTTCTGTTTGCCTCATCAGTCTTCAGATGCTGATGGTTCTGGAGGCTTTGGTTCCATGTTACCTGCAGAAGATGAAGAGTAACGCACAGACTCTGGAGTCTGCGTCTGCAGCGAGGGATGAGATTGCTGCAATAGCTGCTCTGGTCACATCTCTGCAGGCTCTGCTATACAGCGTGGAGACTTTGACACGGTCAGTTCTAAAACGCAGCCTTTACTCTAATTAATTACTTCCTGCTTTGACAGCCTTCATATTCCCTGCATCTTCTGATTTTTAATTGCTAGACCTATGACTGCACCTCAGATGAGTCGGTCTGATCAAGGCCACAAGGGAGCAACTACAGCCAACCACGCCATGTCTGGGGGACCAAACACAAGGTCAGATGTCAACTGTTGGTTTCTGGTGTGTCTGTGAATCAGAAAATCCGATAAGACGATGAATATAGATTTTAACACTGGAACTACCAGAATTCTATAACTACTAGAATTACCATAGCGCTCATTCTGACTGTTCTCATATAAGACGTCATATTTACATTCAGAGCTTCTTTTGAGGTATTAAAATTAATCTTTGAATATCTGTCATCTTATTTTATCAAGTTATTACCCTACAAATACTATCTTTTTGGTAACACAGCCTATAAATATGTAGTTAGGCTACTAGACCACCTGTGAATCTGCATCTCACATTCATTTTCACTTTCACAGGCAGGAGAGGTTTTTTTTACGCCATTGAAAATTTAGTTTTGAAAGACATATATAAAGTAAAGTTATGTTTTTGCTATAAGAAAGTTATGTTTTTGTTAGCAGGAAGTTGCTAGGCAACAGATGTTAAAGTTACAGGGAAAAATAGCAGACACTGAAATGCATGCTGTCATTTTGACCGCTATATGGTAATTAAAGGTAGAAATACTCATAGCTTTTTTGTGATTTGTATTTTTTTTTTTTTAAACAATGTTAGGAAGATATTTACACATATTTAGAAAAAGTCATGGTATTATATATATGTGGGTTTGATTTCAACAAAATTAAATTACAAAAATTAAAAATGGTCAAAATGATCTCCTCTGTAGTTCTAGTGTTAACATTAGTGTTTATTTTAATAGTTTTTAAATTTTTAATTGACTTTTTTTTGAAGATGAAGAAAATATAGAACAGGTGTTTTATGTTTTTTGTACGTAAACATGCGTTTGTTTGACTGATGTGTTTGACTGTAAAATTTCAATCACAGGTATTGTCTAACAGCCACAGGTCAGATTTCTGTCATAAAATGAGTGCTTATTAAATCTGAAAACGATCATTTATTTTTTGCTAATTATTATTTTATTTCAGTTAGTTTTTCAGTAATGGTTGTTGGTTTCATTTAGTTTTAGTTTTTCATTTATTATGAATTTTAATAAATAAAAACTTAACGAAAATATTTTTTGACCAACAATTTTAGTCTTAGTTTCAGTTTTTGTTTTCTAAAAGAACCTTGGAATATGGTACCGTGTAAACAGTCAGGATGAGCGTTTGAGACCGTACAGTATTTTTTTTGGCAACACTAAATATAAAACAGTGATACAGACACTACACATTTTTATACATTTGAGACCAATTTATCCCTTCTCCTTCTCAGGTGACAAAGTTTTAAAACCAAATATAATGATTCAGAGCTACTGAAAGAGAGCAACATTTTTGATTCTTGCTTGTTTACCTAACTGTAGGAATCAATCTGTTTGAGATATAATTTTACAAGATGTTTTTGTTACATTTGGAGTTGCCAGCACCTAACGTCTTTAGGAATAGAAAGATAATACATTTAAATTCAAATTAGGTGTTGTAAACAAAAATTGCAAACTTCAACATTTTAACTAAATGTAATATTTTTTTATGGTTATCTTGATTTTTCCACTATTTAAATTGTATGTAATATTCTTTTGTAACATATATTGGTTATACTAATTTTTGCACTGTGATTCTAAGTTTTTACTTAACCTCATTTTTTAAATGTGCCTCAGGACAACAGAAACCGTCTCACAAACATACTCTGGTGACAAGAAATGTAATTGTTTTTTTCTACATTTTTAGATCAATTTTAGATCAATTGCTCGAAACAAGTTAAATTTACAGTCTTTACTTTTTTCAGCAGTGCTCTCTTTAACATACAGTATCTTTTCATGCCTCCGTTTATCAAGCTGCTATAGAAAAAGGTCACTTAGAATCGAGCTGACACCAGTATTTTCTGCTATAGCAACGCAAGTAGTATTCCAGAAAATGACCACACTGCCTGAACACATGGTTGACCTAAATCGTTTGCAATTAACATCACAAAGACAATAAAAGGCAGAAGTTGTTTAACCGTGCTGTTCTGGGACTGCCTGCAGGGATAACCTGCACCTGCTGGAAGAGGGTCAGGGTATACTGAGGGAGGAACTGGATGAACGCATCGCTCGTGAAGAGTTCCGTCGCCCCCGCGAGTCTCTACTCAACATCTGCACCGAGTTCTACAAACACTGTGGTCCACGGCTCAAAATCCTGCAGAACGTGGCTGGAGAACCCAGAGTCACTGCTCTGGAGCTGCTGGATATCAAGTCTCATATGAGGTAAAACCACAGACTGTAAAACAAATACTACTTTCTGCTAAACTTGAAGTTTGCTGGTTATGTTTTGATATTTTGAGAGGCTGATGATTTTTTTCTTCAATGCAGATATATCTTTATTAAACAGCACAGCGTTTGTGCTGAAAAAAACTTTTCATGATGTGGGTATAAAATGGTTCATTTCAATGATTGCATTGCTTTAGCATGTTTCACAGCAGATTCAAAGTGAAATCAGTTTCACTAAACGTGGCAACTTTTTATTGTGTTGTTTGTTGTATGCATCACAGCTGTCCAGAAACTGGAGGTTCAGTTAGTTCATTTGGTGTTTGTTTCAGGAGTTCAAAATAGCTTGCCAAAAGAATGTTTTTTGGCTGGTGAACACCTTTAAACTACACCTTGGTCCATCGTTGGATAACATACAGACTGCTTTTTTTGACTTACAAAGCTTTTTTAGGTAATGGCACATACATGAGGAAATGTGGCCCAGTAATGTATTGGAGATTCGTAGAAATGTACACAGCAGCCTCTGGTGGATATACAAGAAGTAGAACATATGAGAAAATGTGGCCCAGTAACTTTGCGGTTTCTAAAAATGTAGCCCTGGGCACGTATCTCCAATGAGCCTGGGTTGGATATTTGTTTTGGTCTCACATGGGGCACCAAAATGAAATAATGAATGATGATGATGAATGTCAGATGATTCATTTTTTCTTTTAAAACAGCACACCAGCCATGTAAATTCATTGTGACAGTAAATACCAATCAAAGATTGTTAAAAAGAAAATCATATAAAATTTAGGGAATTTATCATTTGGCCAATCTGAAGGATTACTGTTACGGTTCAAGATTATTACATGTACTGTTACATCGGTATTAGTTATGTGTATGGATATGAAGTAGAGTTTCTCCATTTTTGTAATGGAATTGTGTCCTTTCTCTGTGACTTTCAACCATTAAAACCAGTTTCGCAAGTCATGGTTAGTGGTCTTTTTACACCTTCGTTCGCAGTAGGAGAACAAAAGACAAATGGTGATTAGTTCAGTTGGTGACCAGTGGAGCTGATGCCTATTTTCCTATCATCAACAAATTATAAGCTTGAACAAAGAACAAAGCTGTTCTTGGGGTTACAGTTTGACTTCGACCCCCATCTCTATTGAAAATGTTCAAACAAAAACTTAATTCAAACTTCAAATGAGACTTGAAACTTCCACAATGGTTGAGTTGCTGTTTTGATGTTAGACATTGAAGATACATTGAAGTGAAAATCTTATTCAAAGCAACACTGACATCATTTTTTATCTTTAGCACTGAAAAACTGCTTGCATAAATTATCCTTAAATGCATGAAAATATTGGTTGTCTTTAGCTGGTCAGATATACAGTATGTATCTAACACAGATGTCTGTAAATGCTGCTCCAGCATAAAAGCTGTCCTGGTATTTGCGCAATTACAAAATTATGAAACAACTCATATTTTGTTATCTTCTGGAACTTGCAAGGGTCCAGTTTGAAAATACATAATCAGTCATCATGGGAAAACCCCAGTACTTCAGTACATTCAGCATCTGGCTCATAATCTCAAACACATTTTCCTTTTGTTTTTGAGTAAAAAAAGTATTTGAGCTTTTCGCTGAGCAACCGAGCAAACTAATTATCTCAAAAAATGCTTTGTCATACAATACTGTTGTGCAAAAATAAGCCTTTGTTCATTGACAGTGCCCTCCCTATAATTACGTTTTGTGTGGAAAGGAATGGACATTGTTGATGTTGTACAGACTCGTGTACAACAATACACTGCTGATGTTCTTCATTTTAACTGCAGTGATGCATGTAATCAGTTCATTTTCAAGGAATTTCAATAAGCCTGGGTTGCAACTGTGATGGATTTAATGAGTCAAAGCATACATTTACAACTTAAACTTTATGTTTTCCAGATTGGCAGAAATCGCCCACTCACTTCTCAAATTGGCCCCTTACGACACACTGACCATGGAGAGCAGAGGGCTGCGCCGCTACATTACAGAGATGTTACCCATTACCGATTGGTCAGCAGAAGCCATTCGCCCTGCCCTCATCCTCATTCTGAAGAGGCTGGACCGCATGTTTAACAAGATTCATAAGATGCCCACACTCAGGTGCGTTCACCCTCAGGCTCTGTGCAGCAGGTATGTTCTTACACTCTTTCCTAGCCCTCAGCCATCTGTGTCTGCTCTGGTGGAGTTCCATTCAATGGTATCATATCTCTGAGGCCTAGTTTACACCAGGTGCTAGGATGCATTTCCATCAATCCAAATGCAAGAGGATGATGCTAAATACAGGCCTAAATGGAGTCCAAAAGAGCGCCTATTATCCCCTTTTGTAAAATAAGTCTTTGGTGTCTCCAGAATCAGAATACCTATTAAAATACCCATCAGATCATTTATTATACGCAGTTGAAAATGTCAGTTTTTGGGTCCGAGGGAATTTTAGCTGCTCTGTGCCTTTAAATGCAAATGAGCTGGTTCTCCCCACCCACAGTTCGGGCATGTCCACTTCAGAGGGATATCCAGCTTCATATGTCAGATAAACACAGCAAAATGACAGACAGCAACTCACCAGACCAAATCACAAAAACCAAAGTTATGAGTAAACCAGGAAGTTTTCGAATAGTTATTTCATGGTTTTTATACAGCCTTTCTGAATGAGCCACACACAAATGCCACACGCACACACACAAACACACTTTTAACATGTGCTTTATGGAGATGTAATGGAGATCCATTATAGCTAATGTACAAAATAAACATGATTTAACATCCATTAGGACTCCTGTTGTACGATTGAAGCATTCTTGTTTATAATTGTGTACTGACACTATGCAGCTGTATTGTTTTGAGCTGTCGATATGAACTACATATCAATTTTACTCTCTTTTTTTAATTAAAAACATAGACAGTTTAAAAAAAAGTTTTATATATTATTTACTACTATTTTTTACAAAGTGCAATTACAGTAAGTGTCAGTAAGACAGTCCTAACTTTAGTCACCCTTGCTGTAAAACTGGCACATTGATAATTAATTCAAAATCCTTTTTTTACACATGGAGGTGGTTGAAAACACATATAATTGGATTGCTGTTGTAGTGTGTATGCCGCTTTGGTTGAATGGGTAATAATTTTGGTTTTAAAAGTGTACAAAGCAGATGTCCTCTTGCCAGTCACGAACAGATTTAGCTCTCTGTATAACTTTCCATTTTCTCCTTTATGTCTTTACACTGTCAAAAAATAATTCTGTGGCTTATCATTTTAGTGATGTGGGGAAAACTAAATAAATGACTACAATTCAGCAGTTAATATTGTCTAAATTTTATAGCTTAATTTTTTTTACGTTTTTCACGCTGCATGATCTTTTTGCACAATGAAAACATCTGATCCCTTATAATAAATACATTTACTGTTTAGACAGCCTTACAATTAATTTCAGTGTTCAAAAATTTTGTTAAATGAGTTTAAATGTAGAAAATAATATATTTAAATCTTCAAATGGTATTAAGAACTTGGGTAATAAAAGTTTTTTAATTGATTTCACTTCTTAGCTCAGTATTTTAAACTGTAAAACAGCTCACAAATACTGTTTTCTTCTGAGTGTATAGTATGTAAAATGTGTGAGCTTGTTTAACAATATTTCACAATATATACTAATATTGTGCCCATAGATCTTCCCTCATCCCCATTTCCCTCAAGTGGTGGAATATGCTCGAAAGTGGACAAAAATATGCATTTAAATGCCAGGTGTAAACAATAGTCTGTCTCCTCTCTTTTGTCTACTTGTCAACCAAATTGCATCTTAATACCAGGTGTAAAGTGGGGCTGAGATGTAATGGATGGCTTCTGCTTTTGTGATGTGGTGATTTGTCTTGGAAATGGTGGAAACAGAAATGGTAGAAAAAATCACTTGTACATAAGTATTCACAGCTTTTGTCATGACACTCAAAATTGAGCTCAGTTACATCCTATTTGCATCATTGCCGTGTTTCTACAATTTGATTGGAGTCCACATGTGGTAAAATCATTTGATTAAACATTATTTGTAAAGGCACACACCTGTCTATCAGCCTTTTTCATAGGACACAAAATTACCCATTATATTTTGTATGCATGCACATCACAAACTAAGCCATGAAGTCTAAGGAATTGTTTTTAGACCTCCAGGATTGTATTGAGGCACAGATCTGGGGAAGGGTACAGAAAACATTTCTGCAGGATTGAAGGTCCCACTTGGCACAATGGCCTCCATCATCTGTAAATTGAAGAAGTTTGGAACCACAAGGACTTTCCCTAAAGCGGAAACCGAGAACGGAGTAATCTGGGAGAAGGATCTTCGTCAGGGAGGTGACCAAGAATCCAATGGTCACTGTGAAAGAGCTCCAGGATTTTTCTGTGGAGAGAGGAGAACCACCCAAATAACAGCCATGTCTGCAGTACTCCACCAATAAGGCTTGTATGGTATTGTGGCCAAAATCCATGACAACCCGTCTGGAGTTTGTCAAAAGTCACCTCTCAGGCCATGAGAAACAAAATTCTATTGTCTAATGAAACAAAGATTGAACTCTTGAAAAACAGCATAAACTACTATGACAATGAAAACCCTCATGTGCTTTATTTAGTGCTAAATGCTACTGATGTGAGTTTGAATACCATTTAAATGTATTGCCATACTAAAAGCAGAAGCAGATTTACCTCAGTTTACCAGTTTAACTCAGATCTTGATTTTGAAAATAAAATAACTGGCAAACATAGTTTGAAAATGAATGTTAGAACTGTGACCAACAAAAAAAATCAGTCACTCAGCATGTCCTTTTAATCATGTAAAAGAGGTTTAGTATTATTTAGGTTATATTTGTGCTTTGAAATGGCTAGTATTTATTTTTCTGTCATGTTGCGTGTGGACTGAAAACCTGAAAAACCCACCCTGAACCTCAGATGGAGGTAAAGGTTCATCTATCAACAGGACAACAACCCTAAGCAAGCAGTCAAGATAACAAAGGAATGGCTATAGGACAACGCTGTGATTGTCCTTGAGTGGCCCAACCAGAGCCCAGACTTGAACCCAATTGAAAATCTCTTTAAAGATCTGAAAATGGCTGTGCTTGAAAGGCACTACAAAGAAAAATGGGGTAAACTGCCCATAAATAGGTGTGACAAGCTTATAGCATCAAAGTCAAAAAGACTTGAGGCTGTAATTGGTTCATCAAGTATTGAGTAAAGGCTGTGAATACATTTGTACATATAAATTTTCCCCCTTAGTTTTTTATTTTGAAAATATTTGCAAAGATAATAAACTTCTTTCACGCTGTCAGCATGGGGGATTGTTTTAAGAATTTTGAGGAAAATAAAGAATTAAATCCTTTTTGGAATAATCTAAAACGTAACAAATTGTGGAAAACAGCACTGTGAATAGCTTGCAGATGCACTGCAATTCATTCACTCGTAACAAAAAGCATGTTGGATGTCTGTCTTGTGCAAGTGTGTGTGAAATGAATACGTGTGTGTTGTTTTTGCAGGCGACAGGTGGAGTGGGAGGCAGCCAGCAGTCTGATTGAAGGGATTTGTTTGACACTTCATCGCCAACCAATCATCTCCTTCCTCCCACACCTGCGATCTCTAATCAACGTCTGTGTCAACCTTGTGAGTTCCAAACACCTGCCAGCATTGATGTCCTATTTGAGATGTTTCTCTTCTTGGGTACTTGACAAAAAGGCAGTAAAAAAAGCTTTTTTGTAAAACACAATTTTTGAAGAGAACATTGCTTATGTAGTTTTAAGTCTGATGCTTAAATGTGTGACATAATAAGAAAAACTCATAATAATATACAAACACGGTTAGAGTGATTTATCTTCATTGTTGGACACCTTCATATAGGGTGCTTTAGTTTATATGAAATTATGATTTATTTAATGATGATTATGATATAGTGTCACACCAGATGACATGGTTTTCAGTGACACAATGTATTAAGTTCCTATGTTTTTAGAAATATATAGATGGAAAAAGATCACCATTTACTAAAATAGCTACTTGTAAAATTAGGCCTGAGGCATTTATTAATGATTTTACAACTTTCTTTTTAATTTAAAAGTTTTGAGATTTGGCTCAAATATATATATATTTTAAATGATGACAATAATAATTGTATTCATTTTTTGTCATGTGTGACAATGAAAATGTAACAACAACCTGCATTTTGATGCGTGTGTTTAGGTAATGGGGGTCGTGGGGCCATCTAGCGTGGCCGATGGACTTCCCTTGTTACATCTGAGTCCGTACTTGTCTCCTCCACTTCCCTTCAGTACTGCAGTTGTACGTCTGGTTGCCATGCAGATCCAGGTATAATCTAGTCATTCCTCCCTAAGAATGTTTACAATGTGCATTTTAGTTTGTTTTATGGGCACGTCTTCCTCCAATTTTAGGCTTTAAAGGATGACTTCCCACTCAGTCATGTGATCTCCCCCTTCACCAATCAGGAGAGGCGTGAGGGGATGTTGCTTAACCTCCTAATTCCATTTGTTTTGACTGTGGGCTCAGGAAGTAAAGGTCTGCCACAGAGATTCACATAGAACACATTTTTGCACTTCTATGAAAATATTTTATACAGATGTTAGTTGCATCTTTTACATTGTTTCGTACATGATAATATGTTCGATACACATTTATAAAACCTCAGATTTAAATAAAAGCCACCTTGCATACTTTTTTGTTCCACTAACATGTATCTGGCCTCATGTATGTAAACATGCTCAAAGTGATCTAATACAGATTGTGTTTGTTTTTTGTTAATAGACAGCCCTCATCTGGAGCAGTCAGAGGTATTTCTACTTTTGCAGACAGTCATTAACATCCTATTGCCTCCACGGATTATCAGCACGTCCCGCAGTAAGAACTTTGTACTGGACGCTTCTCCTGCTCACTGCTCCACCCCAGGGGACACTGGGAAAGACCTTCGTAGAGAAGGGCTTGCTGAATCCACCAGCCAAGCAGCTTATCTCGGTACTAGAGAAGGGTGGATGGAGTGATCATAAAACATTTTGAAAAGAGATTTTACATTTGAAAGCATGTTTCTACACTTTGTACATTTTTCTTTATTCTGTCTAGCTCTGAAGGTTGTCTTAGTCTGTTTTGAAAGGCAGTTGGGCAATCAATGGTACAAGCTGAGTCTACAAGTCAAGGAAATGGCCCTGCGCAAAGTTGGCGGTCTGGCTTTCTGGGATTTCATTGACTTCATTGTGCGCACACGAATTCCAATCTTCATTCTACTGCGTCCATTTATACAGTGCAAGGTAAGCTGATTTTAAGGTTATGTAAAACGTATCTGGAGTGTCTCTTATTGGTTGATAAATACAGTGTTTTTGAGAGCAGAGTGGCCAGTGAAAAATTTGAAACTGATATGTGAATTATTTTGAACATATAATTTTTTTATCAATTTAAAGAAAGTTAATAACACCTAGCGTAAAACATATGCTGGATAAGTTGGCGGTTCATTCCGCTGTGGCGACCCCTTATTAATAAAGGGACTAAGCCGAAAAGAAAATGAATGAATAATAACACCTACACAAATTTGCTGCTATAAAAATAATGTTTATTTGACCTATTTTACATATTTATAATTTCCCGACAGTAATAGTTTTTCTGACAATTAATAATTTTCAGTCACATAATTGGTGCGGCAGTTGGTGCGATCTCGTAAGGAAACATAACTATTTTACATATTGCTGCATGTTTTGCCCTACAGGTCTTGACATCCAATCTCACACCAATTTGTAACTTTTTTGATTTAGTGGCTAATTCATACAAATTCATATGATTTCTTAAAGCATGCCCTCAAAACCCCACTCCTAAAACCATCATTGGAGGATGAGCGAATCGTACTAAAATGTTTAAATGAGACCATACAAATTCATACAGTTTGTTAGACTGTGTTGAGTGTAAAGACCTGTAGGGCAAAACATGGGTACAAACTGCAACAATCTCTTGTAGACCACAAATATTAAGACTTAAATATTAAAGGCACAATTTGGGAACTTTGTGATTAATATAGTGCACCTGTTAAGAGTACCTAAAAGTCCATACCAGAGCTCTACTTTGGTAATGTTTACATAAATATAAGTTCCTCCCCTTTCACTGCTGCTAGAATGTCAGTTTTTACCATACTTTGGTAAGGTTGGTTTTAATGAACAAGTCTTCATAAGTAACATTTATCAGTCCCCATGGGGAAATTGATTTGCAGTATTGTCACTATCAGGTGTTTTAAAGGGCACCTATGATGAAAATCAACTTTTGTAAGCTGGACAGAACTGTGTAACTTTGTTCCTTCATGTCTCTACTTTCAGCTTTTGACCCAACCGGCTGAGTCTCAGGAGGAGATCACGGCCCGTCACCACATTGCAGAGCAACTTGAGCGTCGTTTTATCCCACGTTCCCTCTGCAAGAGCTCTCTGTTTGCTGAGTTCAGCAATGAGCTCAAGATCCTAAAAGAGGCTGTGCACAGTGGCTCCGGTGAGAACTGGCTTTTTCAATATAAGACACCTATAAAGCAAAAGTAATATCCAAATACCATAGTCTTATATATTCTACTGGCTTATGTACTTATATTATCCCAAATGTTTTGATGAATGTTCAAATCCAGAGAAATAAGCTATTAGCAAACTAGTTACATGGACTTTGTCCTGATTTGCCATGCTTTAATATGTTGTGTGTTTTATTAGACTGTAAAGAGCAGCATTATAACAGCACCCTGAAATGCATTTAGTATGATAAAACAGTGCTGCTTACTCCCTATACATGATCATGACTGAAAGAACCGGAAGTGGTTGACTGTGGCATAATAAAAGCTCTGCTGCTTTCGTGCCTCAGCACACTCATCTCTCATCAGCAGTTGCTTCATAGGTCTAGATTCACTTTGGCAACTTTTAGCCTTACTCTGCCATGATTACTACAATGACTTGGATGATTATGAGTCTATAATACCCATAAGTCTATAATACCCATACCCATTTAGCCCATCCACAAACATGATTTCTGTATGAGTCCTGTAGGATGTAATGAAGACCACAACTCCCATGATTCCACACTGTCATCAAAATATGCTTATGTTTGTTGTGAATAATGCGCCCTCTATTGGTGAAAATTACATACTGTGCCTTTTAATAGAATTCTGGATAACCTTGTTTTATGTTGCATGATGCTCTTTTTTGTCCTGTAATTAATCCTGAGTATTGATGTTTTAATATTTAATTCGAGGTTCAAATTTGACTCAGATTTTTTATATTTAACTCAAGGTCCCTCTGATCTCTGTTTTTTTTTTATTTTTATTATTATTATTTTTTTTCAGCATACCAGGGAAAGACTTCCATCAGTACTGTTGGCACATCCACCTCTGCCTACAGGTTAAGTCTGGCCACCATGTCTCGCTCCAACACTGGTACAGGAACCGTTTGGGAGCAGGAGAGCCAACCTTCACGCCAGCCCTCACAGGACACACTCAGTCGCACCGATGAGGAGGAGGAGGAAAGTATGGGATTCTTTTTTTTTGGTTTCAACTGAATGGCCTAGTTCAAATGAAAAATATATAAATAAAAGCAATCTGTCATTTACTCAGTCATGTCATACTGAACACACTGGTTGCCAAGTGTGCATTTATTTTTTTATTAAAATAAACTGTACATGACATTTTAATAAATGCACAAGCCAAACAGACAAATTTTATGATGCTTTTATATTTTTTTTGAAAACTTGCATTCATATTATTTGTAAGATCATTGAACACCAAAAAGGAAGTCATGCAGGTTTAGATTTAGAAACACAAAAATGAGTCATTTATAGTAGTTGTCATTTTAGGGGTGTCATTGTTTTTCTCATTATTGTGTTTTAAGCCTAAAGATGAATTCTTAGATTTAATTTTGAATTCTCCAGTAGACTTGTCTGATATGGATATTAGTACTAGCATTTTGGCATTTTGTATTGAATATAATGAATGTCAGCATGATACTGAGTTGAGTCTTTACAACTCAGAATAGTTGTTTGCACATAAATAAATACAAAAATGTTAAAGTCGCCATCAAATCAAAATATACTCTTCTTATTTTTCTATGTATATAGTAGTTCCTGTTATAAATGATGTATCTGTGCACTTCATTATTTTGTAAACTAATTAACTTTAATCAAATACTATAATCAATACCTCAACCTCCAAACGACTTTCTTCACTTTCTGGTCTTGGAATTTCTTTAGGGCAAGCATAACAATGTGTGTCTTGTTTCTGCTCTGAATTCGTCCATTCATCAATCTTGCTTCATTTTGTTAGCAACGCCCATCTTTCAACAATGCAATTGCTTTCCAAAGAACAAAACAATACACCGGCCTACATTATTTTTCTCATTTCAGGACCATTTCAAGCGGACATACATCATGGTAGCATGTTAACTACCATTTCATGGCTACTTTAATGTTTTTGCTATGCACAATGCTACAAGGATAAACTTGCTATGCTACTGTAAGCACGTAAATGTTTGCTATCTGATTTGTAGGCTTCCTAAATGAAAAGACTCAATAATTAATTACATGTCAGGGAATTTTGTGCCAACGTTATTGTTGAGTGATCCCAATAAAATCTTCCTCTGTCTTTTTTTCAGATGACTCCATTAGCATTCCTAGCGTGGTAAGTGAGCACGAAGCTTTTCTCCCCAGACTCATTTCTCAGCGCCGTTTCTCCAGTCACGCCACTGGGTCTGCTGCCAGTCAGCCTGAACCAGGCATGAGCACCATGCTGCCCAGTCACAGGTAAACAAACATCCCAAAACTACACAAACACACTCTATAACTTTCTAATTTATCCAGTCTTACATTATCTTTCCCTTTAAGAGGGGGCTGATCTACAGCTGGGGGGGTTGCATGTCTATCTTTTTACTCCCCTAATCTTGTTCCCTGCCCGATTCTACAGCGAACCCAATGTGCTAGATGAATCCCAGGGGCTTCTGGAGGAGGGTAACCTGTCTAGGTACAGTGTCATGGCCCTGTCTGTGCAGTGTCTCACCGTCTGTGTGCCGGGGCTGGGCCTGCCTTCCCTGTTCATCACATCCAACTTGACTTCTCACTAGGATCTCTTTCTCTTCCCATCCTTTCCGAGTCACTTTCTGCCTGTCTTTCTTTCTCTCTCTTGGCTAGGGACAATGATGCCCGTCTCCGTATTATCACTCTGTGGTCCTCATGTCATCTCCAGTGAGCCTCATGGTGTCATGGTGTCCACTCATGTTTCAGGCTTTATGCTGCTCAAATTGGAGTTCCTCTTTTGGGGGGCCAATCTGTGGGGCTGGGGAGTTTGGTCTAGCAGGAGTAAAGTAGACAATTGGATGTAAAAAAAAAATCTCACTAATTGTATTCACAAAAAAATAGCTAAGTACTTTTTCGGTGGTTACCTGCTCGCACTGCTATACCTGCTCCTCTATTCCCCTTTGTTTCTTTGTGGATGACATTGCAGGTTCTGACCTGCGATTCATGCTTTCTGATTCGTCCCTGTGTTTGATTGGTGGAGTGCATTTGGACTAATGGGGATTTGTGGAAGGGACACATTTCCTCTTAACTCTCCCATTTATCAGGAGGATTTAACAGGGATTGTGTTCAGTGCTCGGGGCAGTTTGAGCTCATCTGCGTGTGTTTGTGTGTCTGTGTTTTGGCTTTATTCTGCAGGGTTGCCAGTGTGCAGAGTGAACCAGGACAGCAGAATCTGCTCATCCAGCCTCCCCTCGGTCGTAAGCGAGGACTTAGGCAGGTGAGCTCTTAAAACACATACCTACAGTTTTACAAAACTATGATTTCTTTAAAAAAATATATCCCAATTGCTGTTTAATGTAGAGAAGTTTTTTCGACACATTTTTAAACATAATAGTTTTAATAACTCATTTATTTTGTCTTTGCCATGATGACAGGATATACTATTTTACTGGTTATTTTGCAAGATACTAGTATTCAGTTTAAAGTGTGAGTTAAAGGCTTAACTAGGTTAATTATGTTAACTAGGCAAGTTAGTGTTATTAGACAAGTCATTGAACAGCAGTGGTTTGTTCTGTATCCAATCTAACCTAACCCTAATGGTGCTATTATTAATATTGACCAATCATAGAAAATACTGTGAAAATGTCCTTGCTCTGTTAA
>CAIGQV010000919.1:2653906-2702083 GCA_903798115.1 Danio jaintianensis
TTAGCAACTAGTAACTTTTGTACTTATTCAACAGACACCAGTATTTAATATTTATTTGTACATATTTTACATTAATTTGACTTCTATGGGGATCTTTCAGATATAATCTATATTCAGTTTTGACTAGCTGAGCTGGGTAGTCACAGATTATATGTAATCTGGATTATGTAATCAGATTACAAAGCTCAAGTACTTTTTAAAATACTCAGACGATGGTTACTTTTTTTTATGGATTTCATATTAACATAATGGCAGTAGGTTGTTCACAGTTTGTTGATTCTCCCAAATATTTCTGTTTTATATTTTTTTTATACGCAAAGTATTATTAATGTCCATACGCTGCCCTTCAAAAAGATGATGTTTTGGGATGAAGAATTTACTATTTTGTTTTGTATTGTTAAAAAAATAAAGTTCAGCAAAAGTAATCTAAATGTAATCCAAAAGTAGTCAGATTAGTTTACCATACATATGTAATCTAAAGTATTACCGACTACAAATTTTGTCATGTAATTTGTAATCAGTAACTGATAACAACTCACAAGTAGTCAATTCAGCACTGTTGACTAGTATACATTTAATTGTAGATTAGTACATGTATAGGTTTACATTATATAATGTATATTATTAGATATGCACACCTGTTAAATAGATTCACATTTTTATTTTACTATTAACATTTTTTTAATTAAACTCTAAAATTATACTTTAGCCTTTTAGACCAGTCACACCATAAGACGAGTAAACAAAAGCTGTTTTTATTAGTCGCTAGTGTGTTGTGACTAGTATCTATTACATAACTACTATTACTAGAGCCTAATAAATAAAATTGCGACACGGTGGCTCAGTGGTTAGCACTGTTGCCTCACAGTCCCGGCTGGATCAGTTGGCATTTCTGTGTGGAGTTTGCATGTTCTCCCCATGTTGGCGTGGGTTTCCTCCGGTTGCTCCGGTTTCCCCCACAGTCCAAAGACATGCGCTATAGGTGAATTAAATCAATTAAATTGGCCGTAGTGTATGTGTGTGAATGAGTGTGTATGGATGTTTCCTAGTACTGGGTTGCAGCTGGAAGGGCATCCGCTGTGTAAAACATATGCTGGATATGTTGGCGGTTTATTCCGCTGTGGCTACCCCTGATGAATAAAGGGACTAAGCCGAAGGAAAATGAATGAATGAATAAATAAAATTTGCAATAAAATGAAAAAATACTAGTACGTAATAAAAGATTGTTGACATCTTATTGACAGATCCTCATAGAAGTCAATGGCAAAAAAGTACAATTTCTTACCAGAAAAATAAAGTTGCTACTAATGAAATAAATATTAGTATCTAATGAATAAGTCATAGTATGATGAATAAGAACTAGTATCTAATAAAAATCAATAGTGTCTATCGGATACCAACTTACAGCATATGAATAAGTACTATTAACTAACAAATAAGTACTAGTATCTATTAGATAATAACTAGTAGATAATAGGTACTAGAATCTAATGAATAAAGATTAATAAATAAGTGTTACTATCTTTTAAAACTAATGAATAAGTACTAGTGCTAATGGAAAAGATGCTACCCTCATGAAATTTTTTTATAGTAATGCATGGTAAATTATATAGTGTTTTTGAATACTATTGAATTGTATTATACTGTATATATTATACTTTACTTTTTATTACAATAAACTGCTGCATTGTAGTATAATATATCCTGTTGCAGAAAACGTAGTATTGGGTATTACATGACTATAGCTGTTGAAATACCACAACAATTAATTAATTAATTAATTAATTGAAGTACATTATTATAGTATGGTTCAAAAAACACTACAGTATTTACCATAAATTGCTATAATGCGAGTAGAGGCTAAAAATGGGCATTAGCATGAAAACAGAAACTATAATGTTTTATAAATTAAATGTTAAAGGGATAGTTCACCCAAAAATGTAAAATTCTCTCATCACTTTACTTGTTCAAAATCTATTTGAGTTTCTTTCTTCTGTTGAACACAAAAGAAGATATTTTGAAAAATGCTGGTAGCTGGATAGAAAAACTTCTACTATGGAAGTTGATTGACCAAAATATCTTTGTGTTCAACAAAAGAAAAACTTATAAAGGTTTAAAACCACATAAGAGAGAGAGAGTAAATTAGGTCATTTTCATTTTAGGGTGAACTATCCCTTTTAAAATGCCTTGCCATATGAGTTTTGAGTGTACGTACGAAATTTACTTGTTGGCCAGAAATGTCTCGAGGACTTTAAAGAGCCTTTCTTCTCTAGCAGCGGCTTCTCTTTCCCTCCTCTCCTCTCTTTCTCTGTAGTCTCTTTCCTGTCGTTCTTCTCTGGCCAGCATCTCTTTCTCCCAGCGCTCCTCTCGGGCAAACATTTCCCGCTCTCGCCTCTCCTCCCTCTCCAGCACCAGTCTCTCTCTGATTTCTTCTCTCTCCGCAGCTCTTCGATCTCTTTCAGCTTCTCTCTCCAGAGCCCGTCGGTCTCTCTCATCTTCTCTGATGGCTGAGCGTCGGTCTCTCTCATCTTCTCTCTCCGCCGATTGCCTTTCTCTCTCCTCCTGCCTCTTCTCCATCTCTCGCAGGGCCATCAGCCAATCCGCTTGCTTCCTTTGCTTAGTGGGAGGAGCATCCTGGGCTGATGAGGTCACACGGACAGGAGTGATGATGTGGGTGATGGGGTTCTCGCTGCTCAGAGCTCCATCCATCACTGAATACCACTTCCAGGTCGCAGATGCTGACTCTCCCTCTGCCATACGAAGGCTTTTGAGGTCCTGCAAGAAATCGTTAGACATTTTAAAGGTACAGTTCACCCAAAAATGAAAATCTACTCCCCATTTACTTTGAACACAAAACAAGAATATATTAAAACATATTCTGAAAAATGTTGGAAAAAAGGCAGCCATTGACATCCATAGAAGCAATAAATGGTCAAGTCAATGGCTGATTTTTTCCAACATTCTTCAGAATATCTTCCTACCTTTGGGATTAACAGATGAAAGAAACCCAAACAGGTTTGGAAGACGTGAGTGAGTAAACAATGACAATTTTCATTTTTAGGTAAACTATCCCTTTAAATGCAGGATAATGACAGGGGTAGGGTTGCACCAGCTGATCATAAGTTCTTTCTTAAACTGGAACGTAAAGTCCACACTAGGGGCTTAGTAACTACTAGCTAGTTTGTAATTAAATTTGTTCTCACTTTGGTTGCACCACATGTTCTCAAGGCAAACCGTAGTTAGTAGGTCGTGAGCTCTCCGTAAAGTCATGCGTAGTCGTACTGAATGACGTAATATCCAATAAAAAGCATTTAAATCATTAAACTGCTTTAAAATTCTGCATCTAATGCGTCTATATATAACTATCCTATGAAAATTAAATTATAAATTATATTTTATAGCACATTAAATTACAGTCAGTCACTATAACAGACGACGCGCACACTGCATCGCGAGCCGTGAATGCACGCGAAATACACATGAAGTTATCAAAACATTAAATTAGAATTTTTTATATCCTACTCATGAAAGAGAAATGAGCAGGAAGAAAAACTTAGTCATGAAGAAATTCTCGTTTTAATTGATGGATACAATTAACACAAAACACTCCTTGAAAGACAATTAAACTCTTCTTTCATAAACCGAAAAAAAATGCAAGATTTGGGAGGAAATTACGGCTGTGAGCAGAAGGAGATCAATCTTCATTATGATCGTGTGCTCC
The DNA here is from genome assembly GCA_903798115.1 of Danio jaintianensis. Classification (NCBI taxonomy): domain Eukaryota; kingdom Metazoa; phylum Chordata; class Actinopteri; order Cypriniformes; family Danionidae; genus Danio; species Danio jaintianensis. The sequence continues at coordinate 2,657,628 of CAIGQV010000919.1, forward strand.
TCTATGTAAACTAATCTCGCCGTCATCTCTTTTCTACCGTTATACATGGGGGGAGCCTGCCGTAAATATTTAGTTGAGACGTAGCGTTACGTTTAAACTAAGTTCAGTGGTGCAACACAAAAATATTTAGTAATGTGTAAGTTGTAACGTACGGTCCCTTTAAGTCACAACTAGGCTACGTCTTAACTTACGCACTGTTGGTGCAACCGGCCCAGGGTGTATTGTGAAAAATAAGTGGCAACCCTACCATTTTATTCAACTATTTAATATGTTCTTCAAAATGTACTTTTTATATTAATGTTGATTTCATGTGATTAAAAAAATAACATTGATTCCATTGATGAGGTAATGAAATATTGTAAATACCTAAGCATCTCCCCAGCAGTTCACTATATTTATAATGTGATGATTTTTGTTAACCTCAGCATTATTAAAATGTTCTATAAATTCAACAAAACACATTTTTTCCTTATTTTAATAAGGAAATAACTTTCCTTTTAACTTGAATGTAAATGTACACATTTTTTATGTAATTATTATTTGATATATTGTTGTTTTTTTAATGTGTATTTGGTTTGAAAAATAACATTAAATTGATTGTATTAAAGGGGACCTATTATGCAAAGATCACTTTTATAAGGGGTTTAAACACAATTGTATGGCAACAGTGAGTGAATATAACCAGCCTCTAATGGTAAAAAAAATTATTAATAATTTTTTTATAATCACACTTCATAAAAACAGTCTGCAGAAACACTGTGATTGATATTCTCTCTTTGTACATGTCATCAGAGGGGGAAAGCCCCGCCCATTATCTCCCTCATTAGCATAAACAGCCCTGAGTGAGCAGCAGCCGTCCCCCATTACAGTTTTGAATCATAGGAGTTTATAGCTCCACCCTCCGTTGAAAGGAGGGTGTATAGCATAATCTCATTCGAATTTAAAACCAATAAATTTGGATCGAAGCCTAAAAGGGGCAGTTTCAAAGAGTTATAAAACATTATTTGTCTGGTATTTTGAGCTGAAACTTCACATACACACTCTAGGGACACCAGAGACTTATTTTACATCTTGTAAAAAGAGGCATAATAGGACCCCTTTAAAAGATTTTTGAAGACGTCTGAATGCATGAATAAATTAATTCACCTTATACTTCTGTTTTAGATTCTCCCATTTCTTTCGAACCCACGTAGGTGCTACTTTCCCTTGCAGTTGTTTCTCTTTCACATACAACCTGTAGATTGACAGAGCAACAGCATCAAGTATTATAATAATAATAATAATAACAATAATAATAATAATAATAACAGTTTCAGAAAACAAGGACAGCTTTTACTCACTCGTATGCTTTAATAGCTGCATTTCTCCTGCCAGTAAACAGACTGTTGTTGGTGACTCTCCACACAATCAGATCTGCCGTGTTGGCATCAGTCCCTAAATTCACAGAGACGACTGGTAAATATTTACTTGAAAATACAATGAATCACATGGATAAAATCACGACGTGCATCATAAGCAAGCATCATGTTGGTGCAGCATTAAGTTAAGGAAGTAACGTTAAATAAATAAGGCTACTTATTAAGTCACGCATTTAATGTAAAACTGTATACTCACATTTAAAAATTCTTTCCTCCGAGCCCATTTTAGTTTAGTGATTTGTTTAGCATCGCTTTCTTCTGTGCTTTTCTCCCTCGTGTGGATTTAGAATGAAGACAGCGCATTACCGCCCTCTGTCGTGAGATGGCGAAGTAAAAGTTTCTTTCACTCGGTTGTTGTTTTCTGTGACTGAAGTAAAACTAAATTCTCCAACTTAATATATTACATGAGCAGGATTCGAAAACCGTCTGAAACATTTATAATTTTAATGTTATAGTAAATATATTTAACAGTTAGCTGTGTATTCTGTCCAGCAGAGGCGCTGTAGGGGATACGAAAGTCGGAAATGACGCCACCAGCAGGAACAGCTATCAGCACTTGAAAGAAAGTGTGTAGTCACCGTGTGTAACCCGGTCTACTGCTACATATTTCAGAATACAAACGTAGTTTTCAAATAGTACTTCATATTGGTGCCTGCTTTTACATCTGCCGTCATGGTAAGTCAGCATGCGTGTAGGATTAAGTTCTCTTGTTGAATGCAATCGTCTATATTAGCGCTGTAGCTCATTTGCCATCTCATCTTTCCAGACGAATGTTGTTATAGAATGTTTTATTCGAGCCTGCAGGCTATATTGTCTTCATTATATAACTTTAATATGTTGCTATGCACCCCCAGCAAAGTGGGTTTTAGTTAAATGGGATGAGTAGCTAATGTTTTAATGGATTATTTGAATCGATCACATTTAACGTTAAATCGAAAGTAACAGTTGCACTGCCTGGGTTAAATGTGGATGTTGATCGCTAATCATGGGCGTGCTTTATTTAATATATATTTTAAAGTTGCATCGCTGTTGAAATGGGAATTAAGTATGACCTCCTTTTGAATTAATTATATTTATACGCATTTCGGGCATGAATGTCAGACGAGGTACAAACACAAAAACACATGCAGCAAAATATGGTTTAGTTATTAAAGTAGAATCTGCGGCCTTATAAATATATATATTTTTTGCTATTTCTGCGCATTTCTACAATGATGATCACCAAATGTTTACGTTTATAACTTATATTTGACATGTATCTGTAATTGTTTGTCTTCTGTCTATAGTCTATCATGTCATATAACGGAGGTGCCGTCATGGCGATGCGTGGAAAGGAATGTGTGGCAATAGCATCAGACCGGAGGTTTGGCATCCAGGCACAGCTGGTTACCACTGACTTTCAGAAGATCTTCCCCATGGGAGAGAGACTCTATATCGGCCTGGCAGGCCTTGCCACAGATGTACAGACAGTGTAAGAATACATCAAATGTGTAATAATCTTACACAAACCTAACCTATGTCATTTTATTTGTTTCTAAACTAGTCTTTTAAAAATGTTTTCCTTTATTCTAGATCCCAAAGGCTGAAGTTCCGCTTGAACTTGTATGAGCTGAAAGAAGGTCGTCAGATCAAGCCGAGGACCTTCATGAGCATGGTGTCCAATCTTCTTTATGAGAGGAGGTAAACATGCACTTCTGTCCCTGCAAACCACCATCTTGTCCTGCAGTGCTTTATCTAGTAGCCTGCACATTTTATTCAGTACGCTCAGTAGACTTTTTTTTTTTTTTTTTTCAGCTAAGTCAGGAAGTATTTTCCAATATTGATGTTCATTTAAGTCAAGTCACTTTTATGTCTATATAACTTTATACAATGTAGCATTTTACACTGATGAACAGGAAAACATCCTATAAAAGCCAGAATATTTTAATTTGTGGGACATATTCAGCTTATCAGGCAGGTTAAATGCTAGTGTAGTTCTAGTCAGTTTAAAACTGATTCTGTTCAGTGTAATACAGATGTCACAGTTGAATGGCAGATCCACTGACCCAAAACAACCAAAGCAACCCAGAGGCGACAGTGGCAAGGAATGTATTTATTTATTAATATTATTTAAGAATTATAATCCATGAACCAAACTATCCAGTTACAGTGTGAATCACAATATTATCAAGCAAGAGGTTCAGATTTTTACTTGCCATGCCAAAATTGTACTGGCTTTACCACAAAAGTGGTGACAACAAGAAGTTGCTTTAATCCCATGATATCTTGTATCGCATATTTGGTTGTGAAAAAGTATCGATTTCGGTACAAGTCAGTACTCAGTACTTTAGCATTTCCTGCTAAAATTTGAGAGCTATGATGTGACTGTGAAGGCCATCGGTTTACCATTCTTCACCAAGTGCAAACACGGATGCGGGAGTATTTCGAAATCCTGTCAATCAGTTGATCTGTCTATGAGCTGACATACAAGCGATCCGCTGATGGATGTGGTTTAAAATGCTCTGGTGTCCATGTATTTGTGTGAAGATGAAGTGCTAAACAGACAACCTTCACGGCCAATTACAGTGCTCAAATGTTAGCGGGAAATGGACATTTTTAAAATTTCAGTACCGATCGGTACCGAATTTGATACTTTTGACAAACCAAATTGAATGCATAAATACAGTAAGTATCATGTTTACACTTAAAACACTTCTGTACTTACTCCTGATTTCTCTTAACACTGGGACAGGAGATCTGTCAGTCAATCAATGGGGGGAAAAAGTAACTGTTGTTTGTGTGACAGGCTTACTAACCAAATAGAATGAGCATACCTTCGTTCTTCCTAATCAGCATTGTCCAAACCAGCTGTGGGTAATGCCCCCCATTAGAAACAAACAGGAGAGCACAGAGAGATGATGGCATCTCCTGAGTCAGAGGGATCATATTTTATTCACAGAAGACTTGAGTTTAGGCAAACTAGGGATTTTAGTTTAGAAGTCAGCATAGATGCATTAAAACTTGTCTGCCCTTAAACAGACTGAGTACATGAGTTTCGCTCTCCATGTCTAGAAAGCGCAGTTCATAACAGTGTATTTACAGTGTATCTCCATAAACTCCTTCATGAGCAAGTCAGGATGCGTCGACTACAAACCAAGCTTTAAAGCACCCGATTCCCTGTCGATTGACTGAGAGCTCTGTGTTTTTCACTGTTTAGTTTGTCATCATTTTCACACCTGTAAAAAGCATAATATTGTCAAACATTCTTTAAATCATATGAAGTCAGTCATTCAACCAATTCCTAGGCCTAGTACATCGTTTCCAACTCCATTAGTACATATTTGTATGTCCCACATGTGCAACAAATCTAAGTAGAACATTCCCTGTCTTGTCTCCATCTCAGGTTTGGTCCATACTACATTGAGCCAGTGATTGCTGGTCTGGACCCCAAGACCTTTGAACCCTTCATCTGCTCCCTTGACCTTATCGGATGCCCAATGGTGACAGAAGACTTTGTTGTGAGCGGTACTTGCTCAGAGCAGATGTACGGCATGTGTGAGTCGCTATGGGAACCTGACATGGTAAGAGAAAGAGAACAAGTCTGTATTGACTTCTCTGATCTAGACCTGGTAGCCTCATATATTTGCCGTTCTCTATTGTGTTCTCTAGAAACCAGACGACTTATTTGAGACCATCTCACAGGCCATGTTGAACGCTGTTGACCGAGATGCAGTGTCTGGAATGGGAGTCGTTGTTCATGTCATGTAAGTGTTTCGTCAAATCTCATCAACCTAATCCACCTTTTTCCACATGTGACTACTGGGTTTAAAATTATGGGTTGCACTTGTGGTTTGGAGAACTTCTGTTCAAAATAACTGAGACAAATCACAGCTATTTAAAATTAAATTATATTTAGCTATTAAATTTAGCTACAAATAATCCATATAGACAGTAAAAAAAAAGATTGAGAGGTAGATTTGGCTTTGTGCTTTATTTTACTCTGTCATAAAATAAAGAATAATATTATTCATGTAATATGTCATGAATAATGTTACACCATAATAATTAGGGTTGTCACGATACTGGAATTCGGTACCAATCGATACTGAAATTTTAAAAACGTCCATTTTCCGCTAACATTTGAGCGCTGTTGAGCACGTTCTTAAACAGCGCTGATTTGCCATTGTGTTCACGTGCTCAACAGAAATGACTGTGATTGTCTGTAAGGGTCATTAGTTCACCAAACTCACCGTTGTTTACTGAGTGCAGATACAGGGACACTGGAGCGTTTCAAAGTCACGTCGATTAGCTGGTTTGTCTATAAGCTGACATGATCCGCTGATGAATCGTGACTTTTAAAACGATCCAGTGTCTGTGGTTACACTCAGTAATCAGCAGTGAGTTTGGTGAACTGATGACCCTCACAGCCAATCGCAGTCATTTCTGTTGAGCATGTGAACACAATGGCAAATCAGCGCTGTTTAAGAACGCGCTCAGATGTTAGCAGAAAATGGATGTTTTTAAAATTCCAGTATCGATTGTTACTGAATTTCAGTATCGTGACAACCCTAATATCAATGTGACATTAGTATTACTCTTTTGAGTTCACTGTGTTTTGTTCCTCCAGATTACATTTGTTTTGTATTTCCTACAGTACAGTAATATTCAATAGGTCCATAATATTACTGCGGAAAGACTCGTTTTTGGGTTATTCATGATCTGGTGAAAGTAATTTGTTAATTCTAACAAAGTTTCCTTTTTATATTCAATGACTAAACTGAAGGGAATAATGCCATCTCAATGGCTATGTTTCCATCTGCCTATTTTTATGTGAATTTTGAACTGAATAAGAAAATGGCAAGACGCATATACATTTTACAAAATGCACACAAACTGAGTAGGATAAACCTTTTGAAAAATGCACAAACTATGATGCAAACCTATTTACAAAATAAATTTGAGCATGCGCATCAAAAAATGTGTTGTGCTTGTTGATGGGGTGCATTGATAGACAAACCAGCGGACCGACCACATTGTAAAATATCTGAAATGTCGTTCTCGTCAAATCAAAGTTGCGTTTAGTCTTCTGAGGTCTGAGTAATTAGGCCCACAAATGGCTTCTCCTACCTCCGCAAATTTCATTTTTATTTTTTTGGCACAATTTATTAGGAAGTTATGATTTTGTTCTCTTTGACTATGGAATATTCCAGGTTTGTGCATCAGTCTAATTTGCATCTTTGGATGAACTCCCATAATTAATGTAAACCATCATGGGGTTTAGGAAAAAGGTGGATAATACTAAAATCATTAGCATTAGTTAATGGATTTTAAGGTGGTCTTTTGTTTTTGCTGAAATTAAAACCAAGACTGAAGTGTATTAATGCATGGTAGAGATTCATTTATTTGACTGAATAACTTTGACAGTTTTTACATGTCTAGTTGAACTGACTGAGCTAATTGGTTTATGTGGTCATTTTACAGTGAGAAGGATAAGATAACTACACGCACCCTGAAGGCCAGAATGGACTAGAGAAAAAAAAAACTGCTACTGCGGTTTCCTCTACTACAACCTCCTTTTTTTGTATTGAAATAGAATTTGCCTCATTTCATTTGTCATCATTAAAAAAAAAAAATTGTTCAACAAACATTTCTGATAGTCACTCATTTGTGGTTTAATTCTGAGATTTTAAAGCTCTGGAAAAATGAGGTCATTCATGGAGTTTAATGAAAATATAAAATGTGTAGAAAAACACATTTTGTTTGATTACTTGTGTTCATTGTGCATTGTACAAGAGAAAGATGCATCAGATCTAAATATTTAATTTAGTTAGCAAAATTTTTCAGCCACTATCATTTTTACAAAATAAAAAAAATACAAAAGTTTATAAATTTGTAAAAAAAGTACTCTACCACAAAGTCGTTTTTAAATATTATATATCCCACATATTTTTAATATTTATAATTCTGCAAGCTTGGGATGAATCATGTTGTTGAGGAAAAATGGTTTAAAAATGGTTATATACAAACGTGAATCATACACTATATACACACAAATGCCTGCTGTATACATAGCTGCATACTTATCTTTGCTCATTCAGATAAAACATAATTTTCATAATGAGTTTCATACATTTCGTGTATATAATTCCTGGACAATAAAAAAAAAAATAATAATAATAGCTATTGTCGGGATTTAAGAATTGGGTTGTTATTGCAACCATTAACAATTTTCTGTCTAGTTGTACATTTGGCAACTTTTTTTTTTTTTTATTCCCCTAACTGTTAGAGTACAGCTTTAATTCAAAAAAAGACTTTTCTAATGTCCTCTAACAATAAAATGTTACACACTGCATTAAGTTGTTAGCAAATACCATATAACAGAAACATGTTCATTACTACAATTAATTTCAAATCATAGGCTACATCCAATGTAACAGTAGGTGTCTTATCTGACAGTTAAAAAATTTTAGAATTATTTTTTCGGGGTTTTCACTTTTATTGGACAGGACAGTAGAGAGAATTGACAGGAAAGTGTGGGGAGCAGAGAGAGGGGAAGGATCGGCATAGGACCTCAAGGCGGGAATCGAACTCGGATCGCCGTGATCACCGGAGTGCATGTGTCGATGCACTTTCCACTACGCCATTGGCACCGACATCTGACAGTTAAATTGTTTAGAGCTCACCGCTGAGCCGATGATCTCTATCAGGTGTTAAATATGTAGCACATCAAAAATGTGCAGTGCTGTGAATCTATGAACGATAAGGAACAGTTACAATTCCCCATTGAGCTTGGTTTGGCACAGCTTGATGACAAACTATTTTTGGCCCAGAATTCTCCACACGGTTGGCTAACCAGGCTAAACCATCCTGATGATGTCGCCACTAAGGATTGGTCACTTGTCTGTTGCCTAGCAACCAGATTCTCTCTGTAGCTGGGCAAACACGCTAGCTGAATGAATAAAGTAACAGAAATATCTGATCATCCTCCATTACACGGTACACCGTCTGCAGTGTCTTCCATTTACCAAGGCAGCGACTGATGTATTAGTATTACATTTCAAAGAGTTCTGTTATGAGCTCACCCGTGGGGAAGAAAAAGAGAGATCATATCACGGTTAAGCAATGTGAAATTGTTTTGGTTTTTTTAGCTGACTATAAAAAAGCAGCTATGTACAGATATCTACAGAGAACAGATATTGCTAGAATATACAGTCTCAAAGGTTTTTTTTTATGCAGCCAAAAAATTTATTTTGTAAATAAGTTAAATAGTATTTATCATGTCATATCATATAAAAGATCTAATTAAAGCAATATACAATTAAAAGCTGTGCATTAGCAGCAACAAATTAGTTGCCTGGAAAAGATCATGGCAAAACCTCTGCAATTTTGTAAGGGCAGCATTGCACAAACATTAGAAAAGACCAAAATTCAGAAAATAATTTTATTAGTAATGATAATTAGATTAAACATTCCTTCCACCAAGCGTTTTGTGTACGATTGCCAAGTAATGTGGCAACTTGTGTGTGATTACAGTTATGCATTTATATGCATAATACAGCTCTAAACATGACTCAAATATTCGTATGCATCTAGATTATGCAATGACTAACACATTCTATAAACAGTTCTAGACTAGTCCAAAGTTTGTTTACACGTTTACTAAGAAATAAACATTTTCAAAATTTAGTTGTTGTTTTTTTTGTTTGTTTGGTGGCAAATGCTTTTGTGTGGAGTAATATTTTGATGGGAAAAAAATAAAAAAGGACAGAGCATATAACCTATTACTGTACAAAAAAAATAATAATGTAAAAAGAATTATTTTACAACAAACCTCAGCAATGTTACCTCATGATTTATTCCAAAGCAGAGATGATTTTGCTGTTGTAGCGTAGCAGGAGTACGTGCTCAAACTGTTCATCTGAGAGAGGGTTTCCTTTTGGGTTGACATTATTGCCCCCACTGGTGAAGAGTTGTTGTACAGGGGCACTTGATGGCAATGTTGTATTGAACTTGATGAACACTTTTTTCACCCCGGGAAATTCATTTAAGCATTTCAGATCTTTGTTTGTGCCTTGAAGATACAGCCACACCTCTTCCGCTGCTTCTCTCTTTCCGCATTTGTAGCCAGGACTTCCAGGTCCATACGAGAAGAATTCATCCTCGTGAACGGCGCCTCCATTAGTCTCTGGTTCATCAGTCCCTTGGTCTACCTGTAGAACTTCAGTAATTAACTGCGCCCGAAGCACCTCTCTCTCATCTTCTGGTAACCACCACAATCTAAACTGCGGCGTGGTGACTGTGGCCAGCCTGGCATCAGAACTCTCAAACACCTGCTTGAAGCGAGTGTCAATTGCCTTTACGGTTTCTTCAATTGCCTTGGAGAAAAGGCGAGTGTTTGCTGCCTTCTCCTCGAGCTTCCTTTTAAGGGTCAACAACGTTGGTATCACGATGCCGAGAAAACACTTTTCTTCACCCTGCAGAAGGTCAAGAGCAAAAGCCACTGGTTTGAAGACATCTGTATATTCTGTGAGGTACGATGTTTCATCAGGTGTAAAATGGGGGACTCCCAAAAGTTCGGTCAATTCATTGAGTTGTGAATCATTAAGTGTCATCAGCTTGTTAATGGCATAGTATTCCGAGCTCCACTGATTCAGGCAAGGAAGTGTGAATTTCATGTTTGCAATGGATTCCATTGCAACTGTGGTTTCCATGGAGGACTGGGCCTTGTGCCATATCTTTGCACACTTTCCAGCCGCGCTACTGCGCACTTTGCCAGCCGGTCCCTTTGAGACAGCATCCGCTAGATCCTTCGATGCAATTGTGGTCAATGTTTGACCCGCACATCGTTGGTGTGGTGGCAAGAAATAACTCAGAAAGAAGTCTCCACCTATATCTCCGTCACAAAGAATGCTGCCCAAATCCTCAAACTGACTTTGCTCCAATTCTTGCTCATCGTCAGAACAAAACTCTTTAAAGGCTTTGACGAAATTGTTACCATTGTCAGTGACGGTTGCCTGAACTTTGCTCTCGATGTTAAATGAAGAATGAGTTTCTTGAATTTTAGCAATAATGGTTTCACAAGTGTAGCTGCTAGGGATCCTTGTGCAGGCAAGAGCAGCAGACCTCCTTTCCAGATTGTCCTCAAGCCAGTGACAAGTCATTCCAAAATAACTTCTGTCCTGCACTGACCATATATCAGCGGTTGTGCATAATGTCTGCACTTTATTGAGTTTCGCTTTTAGCTCCGCTTTCATTTTATCAAATGCCATTTCAAGCCTAGTGACAAATGCATTCGGACTCATGACTCGTTTGCCTCTGCTTAGGGCTTCGATCAACTTCCTAAAGCCAGGTTGCTCTAGTATTGAGATGGGTTGCACATCCTCCACAATAAAATTAAAAACCAAGGCGTTTAGCCTGGATTGTGATGTTTGATAATAAATGGTGGAATCATTCTTATCATCTTTTGCTTCTGATGATTCTTCTGTTTGATTTTCCAAAATGTTTGGTGCATATGAGCTTGATCCATCAATGCCTGCTGCTTCTCTTAATCTTTTCCTACACGGCACTGAATGTTTTCTCTGGAGAACAAAGACAATGAATCAAAACTTTAATTTACTTTTGCTTAAATGTGATGAAATCAAAGCACATTAAACAATGAAACACTTATAGATGTTAAATAATTTAGACATGCGTTACACAATAACAGTAGTTCTCAACCTTGTTCCTGGAGAACCTTCTCCAAACAGTACATAATCTTAATGTCTTTTCCCTCCTTACATACCCATTTCAGCAACATGTCCAAAATCGCACAGCAGATCATTTATAAATGTAAATTAAGTCATGCAAGTGTGGCATTTATACGATTTCAGACACACCATGTACTGGAGTCTCTACTAATGAGCTGCTGTTACATTTATGGTGACATGCAAAATGTTACAAAGGATACGATTTAGAGCTGCACGATATGAGAAAATGGTTGTTTAATATTGCATTACTAATACTTTTTGCATTATTACATTTCCCTAGAGACATGCAATTGTTATAAGCTATTTTTAAAAATCATGATTCAGCCAAAAAAAACCTCAAGGTATAAACATTTAGACTTGTCTCTACTCCCGCCATTAATATTTATTTTCAACTCACTTTTCTAAAGCACTAGGTTCACCTTTGCATATTAGTACCTACTGGGAAGGCGGGTATAAAGATAGCACGACCTCATCTAATTGGTCCAATTTGGATAAACAACTTGTGCACATAACATAAATGCTTGGCACATAAAATTAAATGTAATGCATTGCACCTCTCTGCGATATGGATATTTCACATACTTTTACCACAAAAACATTTATTTATATTGTGCAGCCCTAATATTAGTCCCCCCCTTTTCTCCATACAATGAAAACCCAAACCTTTTGTACCCCAGTGACTTTCATTATTTTTTTAATTTAAGTAGCATATTTGGTTTTGAAACAATATGAGGATGAGGAAACTGCAGTTTTTTTTTTATACAATCACTTGTAGAAATTAGGACAGAAGCTTTCAAGCAAGCTGCACTAGAAGCGTAACGGTATGAGATCTTTATGGTACACTGTGAAATAAAACCTGTTTTATTATACCGATTTCACAGTATTTTCAATTTTTCTGTACTAATGAACATTTGGGCTACAGACTTATTAAGAGCTTACAGAAAACACAAACAAAGTCCACCTTTCTATACCTAATTAAGATTTTACATATCTTGCGGAAGTGCATTTAGTTTGCGTAGGTGTTTTATGAAAGGCGATCTACAATTTATTAGCTGGCGATTCATAATATTTTCACTTACATTGAGCTTTGCAAATTCCATGGGATGGTGGTCACGAAGATGGTGCTGCATGTTTGAAGTGTTGCCCGAACGTGCCGACACTTTTTTCCGACACATTCTACAAACTGGACGACCATCAGCAAGGATGGTGCCTCCTGGGTCTTTATAATACCCAAAATACTCCCAGACTGCGGATTTCAGCCGCTTGGGTGGGAGAAAAAGAGGCTCAGGCTCCGACATTTCGATGTGCTGGTGTTTGCGCATCTGGTGAGGTGAGTGACACTTAAATAAAAGAGGAGAAAGGCGCAATTTAGACATTTATGATTCTCTGTTAATTAAACGTATAGTAATTTTTTAATAAACTCTAACTTGTTAGAATGTTACAATAACCTGTTGCAAAGTCAAAACCGCCTGTATTTAAAACAGTGTACCGTAAAACCATCATACCATTACATTGCTTGGAACAAAAACATACTGTTACAAACTTGCATGTTGCCCCAATCCTTTTATAATGCTTTATTTAGCATGTAATACATTTCTAGTGGTTTTTGAAATCATGGTGAAGATTGTCAAGTGCACAAATTCAATCCCATAATGTTTAACAACTAGAGAATACCCATGCATGACTAAGGTATTTTATTATCAAAAAACTTTTTGTAATCATTATACATTAATAAAATGAAGGGGGTGATTAAAATTTTTAACACTTCTATTATTTGTTTAAAAGATTAAATGACTGTAAAGCAAGGTTTTCTGACCAAAACTACACTAGTTATATTTTCATCAAATGACATCCTCTTGTTTACAATTTTATTTTATTCGAATTCACTCTTTTCTTATATTATAGACTACATGACATCCAGGTCATAAGGGGTACTTTCGAACACCACATTTTCGTACAGAAAGGTTGATACACTTTCCTGAACAATCCTTATAAACATGATTGACCAATCCTGCCTTCTCAACTGCTATGGCAAGCATTTTTAACATTTAACCTATAAACCATACTAAATTCTATTTTCATGCTATTAGTATCTTTTTTTGATGCATTTTTTTTCCCAATATTACTACTTATTCATTGGATACATTCATTACATACTGTTACTTATTCTGTAGTCACTTGTACAATTTCTTAATAATTCTAATTATTATATTGTCTATTCTATTTCCATTGCCATTAAGATAACCACTATTCAATTCAGACTGGTATGAATTCCATTTATGACTAGTACATAATTTTTATTTACTAGTATTCTTTAGGGACTAGTGCTTTTTTGATACTAGTAATAACTATCATTTGATACTAGAAGTTATTCATTGGGTTATACAACTTATTACATATTCTTACCTATTAATTAGACACTAGTACTTAGTCTTATTTACTACATAATAGTACTTATTCGTTAGGTTCTTCAACTTATTAAATAGGAACTAGTACACGTTTGTTATATATGCTAGTACATTATTAGTTACTATTATCTATTCAACAGATACTAACACTTATGTAAAGGTTAACTTGTAATATGTATTACAAGTAAAATGTTTAAGTGAGCTCTACTGAGGCCACTAAGATTAGTAGAAAAAATAAGAAAAAGATTGTTACGACAACAGAATACTTACTAAATAAGAAAATAAGTTCTAGTATCCAATAAATAATAGTAGTAGTATCTGTTTGATAATTAATAAATAAACACTAGTACATAAAGAAAAAGCACTAGAAGCAGACAATGTTTAAGAATTCAGATAAAGATATTAAATTCTATCAAATAAGTACTAGTAACTTGAAAAAGAAACCGGTATGTTTTGTAGAATAAAATTAAAACGGCTTGCCATAAAACTGCTGCCGTCCGCCATTTTCTTGGACGAGCTTTTGCCCGTTTTAACGCAAATCTATGGAGGACGTGCACGCTTCGATAGTTTTGCAGTATAATTCACAAACATGGAGCAAGATGTCGTTGAATTACTTATAATGGCGACACAAGAAGCATTTATCTCCCGCAAAGCACAATAACAAACAGAAAGGCGACCACGCGGTACTAAAACTCATTCCCCAAATGAACACGTATTAGAGTCAATAATTCAAACCAGTACATTAATGTTACTGAGGTGTTGTTTGCATCACTGTAGTGTCGACAAGAACTAAAGAGTTACAGAACCGTAGTAAATGCATTGTTTAAACGTTAGAAAGAATTCTGCACACCTTATTTAACGTAAAAATGTCAAATTAACATCCAAAAATATAATGAAGAGCTTTTTATGTTGTTATTAATAGCCGAAAACTAGACTTAATTTAGTTACAATCTAACTTTTTACCTTTACAGAAGAAATTAAGTTTGCTCTGAACTCAAAACCACTCCCACTTTTGTTGATTATTTGCCCACGTTTCGCTCCAAACTTACCCCGAAAAACAGTTCAACTAAAAACCAGCGCCTACTTGCGTTTATAAGTCACTAATTTATATTATACAGTACATGTTGTTTCATTTTGCTCACATTTAGGACTGTGGCAAAAGTATGTCGCTGGGACCCACCGGGGAATCCAAAAACAGTCTACTTTTGCACAGTAATGTTAGCTCCTCAAACTCAAAACATAGAGTAAAAACTGCAATCATTGGATGTGAAATTGAGAAAACGTGCAAAAGTACCTCTAAATGCTTCTTCAGGTTAGATGTAGAGTCCCTTGCGGTGGACAAGATGTTGATCTTCGGGAGGCAGAGGTTGCACTGAACAGTAATGTTTCTTCCTCTTGTATCCCTGTACGTGAAGTAGTGTTTGTGCATCCAGTGGTCAAAAGCTGTACGAGATCTCTCCATCTTCACACGAGGCTCCGGTCTGGACAGCGCTTTAAAAACGTAGGAACAAACACAGTAAATTGCGTTTGCTTAGTACTATTTAACCTTGTAATAAATAAATAAATAGAATTTATCCTATTCCAGATGCAGACTCTAGATTTTTGTAATCTAATTACGTAATCCAAATATCGAGTAGTCCGTTACTACCAAACAACAGAGGCGCATTTCCTGTGAAACGTTTTTCTTCTCTTTCCCTTTTGCTGATTTTGGTGGAGGACAAACAAAAGTAGCTCATTACCGCCATCTTTTGGTTAAAAAAAAAAAAAAAGCATTTCGTTATGCCTCCCCGCATTAAATAATACTATGTAAATGTAGTGAAGTGATTGGTTTAGGCCTATACTGTTGTGGTATGCTAATTCTATGGTAAGAATTGCTGTGGTAAAAGGCAACAACAACGTAATATAAATAAACAGAGTGTATTATGATACAATGCACTACAATGTAGTAAAACCTAAAGTATACTACAGTATTTACAGTTTATCAGTACACTATACATTTAATACTACAGTATGCTTCACCTTTCAAGACACTCAATGTTTACAGTAGCCTATATAGCTAAACATAATGCGCAATCAATGCAAGTAAACAGCAGGTTAAATTTTATAATTTTGGTACTGCACAACTAAAATCCCTACCACCAAATTAAGTCATCTTGAAGTATGGAACAGACAGTAATTCAGCAGAAGATGATCTCAGAGAACACAAATGTGCCTAGGCTACAAATGGAGAAGATCAGAAAAAAGATAAGATGCCAATTCATGAAGAGCTTCGTATGATAAATGAAGGATTTTAATGTACAAGACAATTGGAGTTATATGATCAAATCAATCTGAGATGTAACCAAAGCATGAAAAAGCACTTCAGTATTTGGTTGAGAAAGTGAAGAGCGAAGTCTTGCAATGCTGTGCAAATGAAAAAAGGTAGAACGTGAAATATTATTACTATGAGAAACATACGAAAGCATCTCATCCAGTATAACCCCAAGACTTTTCAATTGGGTGGGGAAATTGACTGGGGAATTATAAATGGACAGAGTAAAAATTGCTCTTCGGATAAAACAGACCTAGAGCTGATAAGGAACTTCATTCATTTTCCTGCGGCTTAGTCCCTTTATTCATCAGGGGTTCGCCACAGCGGAATGAACCGCCCTGACAAGGAACTTAAAAATAATTATTATTCATCCTTACCATAATATTTTAGTAAGGTCAGAAGGGGCATGAGAAATTGTAGGTCTTGTAGAAATAAAACGTTGCGTTCCATCTGCATAAAAATGTAAGGTAATACAATAAGAACAAAATTGGTAAAATATGATAAATAAAAGCTGACCCAACAGTGGCCCCTGATGAACGCCATGCTTAACAGAGACAAGATCTGATCATGTATTCTTAATTTGCTTAATCTTTTCTGTCACTTTAATAATATGAGAACCAGTGATGCACGTTATTAGCTAAACAAGCCAGTCGTTCCAATAATACATGATTAATAGTATCAAAAGCAGCACTAAAAGAATAAGTATTGAAAAAAAATCTGAATTAGCTGTTGGGGAACTCACAGTTTTAACCCAAAAATGATCAGTTGATTAGATGAAGAGTCAGGGATTCCATTAATAAAGTTTACTGAAGATAGTTTGCAGTTTCATCAGCAGAAGCCAGCTTCAGCTCTTGCAAAGAGTTCGGAGGCTGCTCTGCTTACAATCTCAAAGCAACAACAATAATACTGTAATATGCGTCACTTACTGTGTCATACATAGTGGTGTCTTAACCTGATTGGTTAAAGAACCCCTATTATGCATTAAAAAAGGTTATTTTTTGGTTTTGGGGGTCTCAAACAACAGTCTGATATGCATGCAAGGTCAAAAAACACTTTCATTGTCTTATAATATGCATTTATTTTTACCTAATTATCCCAACGACTCCCAAATGATTTGTTCAGCGATTCATTTGATCCCAAACCCCTCCTTAGTGCCAAGCTAATCTGCGCTGATTGGTCCGATGACCCAGTCTATTGCGATTGGTCGACTGCGTTCAGCGTGAGACAGAGAGAAATGCCCACCACGGCTTATCAACAAATTTGAAGTAGTCAGAGTGCGGAGTATGTGTGTGAGCCCAATGCAGGAGTGCATTACAGAAATGCAGTTAAACACCAGCATATTGCTCTATTCTTAACCATAACACACACTCAGTATTAATCCACACAGTGGCAAAAGCTGAACTATTTTGAAACTTGACTGCAGCACGTGTGTAGGAACAGCTGACGGTGGCCATAACAGCGACAAACGGCAGTGGATCACGAGCTCACAAACGCATTTAAATCCGTAAACAAATCAGCACCCGTTGCATTTTCAACGTGGTTTTAGACGCAATATGAGAATATAAAGAGTTAACCAGATACAGTACAAGCCGCGTGGAGCGGTTACAAGTAACAAACACAATTAAATACATAATTTGCAAGCTAGAGAAAACAAAGAGGCAACCATTTTAATCGCACTTAAGTTACTTACACTTGTGAAATGGAGGAAGGAACTGATCCATGAACTGTGTACTGTAAAGTTCCTGTCAAGATCTGAAAAAGTCCCAAACATCAATAGTCTTTTCTGATCCTTCCTTTAACAAACGGCCGACAAATGTCCCGCGACATGATTCAACCAGGATCTGCTACAGTGTTTGTCTTCTTCTTTTTCTTTCTACCGTGTTTGTGGGTGGGGGTTTCAATTTTCCCGGGTCCGCGCATGCAACAAATGCATGTTGACGGGGCTTGAGTTCCGTATCGACGTCACACCGACACGGCTAAAGATTCGTTACTGCAACGATTAATTTGAACCACTCTGAGTCGACTCTTTTATAGATGAATCAATAGTTTTAAACACGGTGCACTTTCAGATTTAAGCCTTAGCTGGATATTTCACTTCACTTAGAGCTGTGTTACACACTGCATGGAAGGTCATTTTCAAAAACCCATAATAGGGGCTCTTTAAAACCCAGATAGACAATTTCCAATGAGGTACGCAGAGGTGGGGTCATATCTTCTTCCAAGATAGGATAGAGACAGGAGTCAAGGGTCAGACAGCCACTAGGCTATTCAGAGCTGACCCCGGACCTGTAAAAATGATCCACAAATGAATAGAACAAACATACACAAAGTACAATCTGTTTCATACTGCATACGGCTGTTTCTTGTACTCTCAGCTGTCTTATCTAAACTGGTTCAAAACTGATACAATCAACATCCTAACTTGCAGCTTGCTAAAACACAGAATCATTTAAAAAGTAGTAATTCTTTCACACAGTAAAATTCACATCTAGTGACAGCTGTTCAAGTAGCATCAAACGTCCATTTCCACATGAGAGGTCTCTGTGATCCTGAGGAAACAAATCATTTGGCATACAGAAAAAGCAATGACACACTATTTCAGTTTTACTCTGACACTAAGAAATGACACTAAGGTCATCATATAATCTAGGCCCTTAAACATTCAACTTTATTAATAATCATAAAGACATAAGAAATTATATGTGTTACTCCATCCTTAAGCAGACATCAATAAAGATCAATTAATTGTATTTTATAAAAAAATATATTTTTTAAATTTCTTACAATTTCCTTCATTTTCTTTCAATACGACAAAAGTTTATATTTTGTATGAAAAAATCCACGAGCAGTTATGAGAATTAATTTCTTATAATTTTTGGAATAACGTTTCTTTAAAAAATGTCTTAGAGATTGTATTTACCTAACATTATACATTCTTACCATAATTTATTTAAAACTTATTAATTTACAGGAAATAAATTCTTATAAATGTTCATACAAAATACTTAAACTAAATTGACATTTTAAAGAAAATATCCTATAATGAATAAGAAACTTTAAATTCTAAATGTTTTATAACTTGACATTCTTTTGCTTATTTACAAAGTGTCTTATTTGCCTTACATTATACATTCTTACCATAATTACTTGCTATAATTTACAGGAAACTTTATAAGAAATAAATTCTGATAAATATTCATACAAAATACTTAAAATAAATTGACAATTTAAAAGAAAATGTTTTATAATAATAAGAAACTAAATTGTAAATATAGAATTCTATAACTTGACTTTTTTTTTAATAAATGTTTGTTTATTTACATATGTACTTAGAAAAAAAGTACTTAGGAAAAAATAATGAATACATTTTCATAAACAAAATATCATATATATATATATATATATATTTTTTATATATATATATATATATATATTTATAATTAAGTAGAATTTTTTTTTTCAGAAAATGTATTACTAAAATGCACACAAATGTGTGTGTATATGTATGCACCATTTATGCACGCATATGGCCAATAAAAATCACAGATAGTTCTATGAAATACTATGTATATGTAAGTTTGTCAAGTCATCCTTATTAAGTACAAGTATATCCTCTATTAACAATGTACATTCCAGAACCTTTGCAAATAGTTAGACTTGTTATTTCCTATTACACAACTCCTCCGATAACTGTAGTCTGTCACAATACACTTCCTTAAACAGAGGAATGTTCTATTTCACTGACCCCACAACATTCACAAAGCCTCAATAAATGTTCATATATTAAGCCTCAATGATATTACCATATACAACATCAAAACATTTATAATATCTTATATACTATAAGATTTATACTTCAAGTCAAAAGTTTGGGATGGGTATGATTTTTTAAATGTTATTAAAATAAGCATTTTCTGCTCACCAAGGCTGCATTTATTTGATCCCAAATATGCTAAAAATTGTGAAATATTATTATAACATAAAATAATTGTTCTTGTTTTGCATGTAGTTAAAAATGTTATTTATTAAAGTGATTTAAAGCTGTTTAAGCTGATTTAAATTTTTTGCACAAATACTTTAGTCTTAAGTGCCACATGATCTGTCAGAAGTCATCATAAAATGATGGTATTCGGCTCAAGACACACTTTTATTATGATTATTATTATTATTATTATCAGTGTTGAAAAATATTGGGCTGCATATGTCATATATTTCCATATATGTGATTAGAACCATTCAAAAGTATTGTTTATTTTATTACTTTTTTACTTTTCCTTTATTGTCGGTGATGTAAAAAAAAAAAATTACTTTCTTTTTAGATAAAACTTCTTACTTTCTTTTGCTCAAAGAATCATAGAAAGTAAAATGTTTACACAAAACTGTAAAGCATGGAAAAAATTATTTCAATAATATAAGAATCATAATTAGAAGAATCATCATTACCAATAATAATTCCACAGCAAATCAGCATATTATAACGATTTCTGAAGGATCATATGACACTAAGTACTAATGTAATGATGCTCAAATTTCATCAGATGAATAAATTACATTTGAATGTAATTACATTTGTATTGTAATGTAATAAATTACATTCATTATTTTACATTATAACATTTCACAAGAATAGGGCTTTTTCAAAAACATAAAAATCATATTTGTTCCAAACCTTTGAATGGTACATATTGCTTCTTTTTATTCACATTTACTAGAGTGACAAAAGTATGTATTGGTGATTTGTGATCCACCATAAGTACAAAAAATCTATTTTTGCAAACTAAAAATATAGTAAAATCTGCTTCGTTTTTGGACCAATGATCTTTTTAATTTCCCTGTCATTGACTATCATTGTCAATGACAGTCAATGACAGAGAAAAAACTATTATTGACAAAATCAAAATATCATTGTCTAACTTGATGCATATTTGGAGATGGGGCATCTGAAAACATTTGTGTTGAGTTCAATCATTTTGACTAGAAATATTATTTTATCAATTATTTCATCAAAAATCTAATTACTATTATTATTTTTTTTCCTGTCTTTATATATTTTACTGTAGAATTCTGCTTCAGAGATAAAATGTGTTATTCAGGGATGTGCTAAATTTAAATATGACAATTAAAACATCTAAATGGCAACTTTTTTCCCCAAATGTATTTACATTTTACATGTAGGCTACTGTAGGAAGTAACAATCGCACGTCTTGTTTATGCAATAATGTAAGTTGGTTGTGATTGCGTCATCCGTGACTACATCCAGGAATAGCATGATGCAATTCATATCATAATGCAATCATTTATTATAACTTATTTATCATTATTTAATTTGTCATTACCAAGTTAAGACCCTTACCAAAAAATTAACCATAGTTTTAATATAGAATAAAAGTTTATGTAGTTAAACCATGGTAATCACAAATTACCCACAGCTTTGCAACACTATAGTTTTAACATATTTGCAGTGGTGGAAAAAGTACTGAAAATCATACTCAAGTAAAAGGAAGTATCAGTACTTGCCCAAAAATGTAGTGCAAGTAGAGTAAAAGTATCTGTTGTAAACATTACTCAAAGTATGGGTAAAAAGTCCTTTTCAAAGTACCCAAGAGTATTGAGTAATACACTGTGAAAGGCTGATGCATGTACATGCAGTTTGTGCATGTGTGTGAAAACGTAACATTCCGTAGTGCATTTAGTTATTAAGGCCATTTGACGATTTCATGTCATCATACAGTAGGCATCCTTCTTATCAGTGACATGCAGTCTAACCAGACTAAAGTCTCTTGGGTGATTGCATGTAAAGATTTTAGACATCTTCTTGGACACATGTCTTGAAATTGCTCGTTATGATGCAAAATTATTATTATTTGATTGGACTGGAATCACGGGACTGATTTTTCCACTTTAGCCAATCCCCATAGACAAGAAAAAAATAAAGTAGTGACTGCAGGTTGAAGGAAAATAGTGGAGTAAAAGTACCGATACAGCACTAAAAATGTACTCAAGGGAAAGTAAAAGTGCCCATTTCTTAAAACGACTTTGTAAATTACAATTCCTGAGGAAAAACTACTCAATTACAGTCATTTGAGTATTTGTAATTTGTTACTTAACACCACTGCATATTTGTATTAAAACAGTAGTAAAGCATTAGGCATAGAGCATGAGGTATGGTCTTTTCGTTACCGACAGTGGGACGTGTCAAGGAAAAGCTCCCTCATTGGCTTTGTTGCTGCAGACGTCATTTTTCTGCGCCGCTATGAGGAAACCTTTAAAACCGGTGCTCCAGAAAGGTCTTACAAAATGTAGATGCATCGCCGGTAGCACAGGGGTCAATATATGCGCGAGCGATTATGTCCGAACCATGGCTTTACCCGACGGTTCTACTCTGCATATATGGATTTTTCAGCAGCCACAGACCACTGGAAGCTTTCCTAATGCCGTTCTTGATGGGACCTGATAAAAACCTGACCGAGACAGAGGTAAATGAGCCTGAAGGGTAATATGACGAAAACGTACAGTAAAATGATGTATGATATTTTGTCACATGCAGACGGCTCTACGACAACGTGTTTAGATGCCGAAACCACTGTTTGTAACAAAAATAGGCATTTTGGGTGGAATTTGCGAACACGTGCGTTTACTTGACATGGCTCCATATAAGTTATATTACTTCCACTCTGAGCAATATTTAAAACAATCTACTCGTGAAGAAGAGAAAGATGTGACGAATTTAATGTAGACAATATTACTCGAGTGAAGGAATGCTGGCAGATATCCGGCAGATTTCACATCTAGCTGGTGGAAACGTTGACTGAATTCCCACCAGCTAGATGTGAAATCTGCAGGTTATTGGTCTAATTGGTCTAATCCTAAAAGTTTAATCTCTTACCAAAATCCTGGGCTAATTACTAAAGCTGAATCACAAGATTTGTAGGCTTCAGTGTGTTTCTGTGGTCAGCACCTGTCTTTTGAAGAAAAAAAATAACTAAGCTTGCTAAAAAAAAATAAGTCAGCTTACTTGAATCTTTGCTTTCGCATTTAAGGCTTTTGGTCTGCTAACATTAAACAAAAATTTTTAATTTTATATATGCAATGACTTGATGAGATGAATGTTTTTGTTTAAATTTAGAAAAACAATATTGTCTGTTTGTAATGCAACTCTCCTGGTACCATGATGATACTTTAGTTTATCTTTTCTCTTATTGTTTCTTTTATATTTTCCTATAAAACAAAAACTTGTCTTCCAAATCTAAGCCATGTGGAGCCTCTTAAAACTGAAAGTGACATCACAAAAAGGGTATCCACTGACCCTCATGACTTTCTTACTGTATGAGTATGTACTACATTTGAAATTGAACTTTCTTTTGTGAATGTTAAAAAAAAGATAGGGGAGAGCGGTGAACAACTCATTTTGTGTCTTCAAATTATAATTTTACTTCTAAAATTAATTCTAGCTTTTTTCATACAGCGTATACATTTACCCTAAAAAAAAATGGAAGTTAATGTGACTGCATGTCTCATAAGTAAAACACCTTTCAACATGAACATATTTAAATAAAATAAATGTGAAAATGTACTTTTGGAATGTAATTTTTCTATGGTTAAATGTTCATTGGTATCTACAAAAGATTTGGTAATTTTGGCTTTTTGTGTGAGTGTTACAAGTGACCCTGCACAAGTTTGTGTCCGGCTCTCCCCTGTGTTAAATACAGTGTGAATACAATTTGGACACACCACATTTGTTTACTGTCACATGACTAATCAGTGTTTGTTCCACCAGTTCACTAAAAATGAGGAAAATGTGTATTTAGAATATGATGTTAACACCAATATATCACATGACACGAATTGATTGGATTTGATTGATCCATTGATCGATTAATTATTATAATTTTTTTTATCATTTAATACAGTGATAAAGGCTAGGTCAATTAGCATTGCATTGTAACTATACTCTGTACATATGAAATACCCAGGATGGCTTAAAGAACACAAGTAATCCATATCTTGCCACAAGCATATGTTTGATCCACTTTTTGATCCATTTTTATCATCTTTATCCTCTTTGCTGTCCTGAGCTGGCATCTTTTCTTCAGTAATGTATATGATAATGGGTAGGGCTGTTCGATTACGGGGAAAAATGATAATCACGATTATTTTGGTCAACTTACATTATTCAAACTGACTAAAAATATTAAGTTAAACTTTGTGTAACTTAAACAAATGTATCTGAAACCTGATTAAATTATTAAAATAAGTTTTAAAGCAACATAAAAATGACAAAAGTCTTCACTTTTTGTCATTACAGTTTTTAAAGTGTGTGCCATATGTCCAATATATAGTTTTCCCCCATTTAAATAATGTTGGTAGTACACCTATACGTTTCAAAGATCATTACACTTCACAATTCTTAATACTGAAGCAGAATGGGACAAACTAACAAAAAGTTCTCACAATTTTGGAAAGGAAATAAATGCAATAGACTAAAAATATACCAATGAAACAAACTCTGGTTTAAGCATATTCACTGATTCGTTTCTTATTGAAGCTACAAAAGTCATTCATTCAAGAGCATTGAGGGATTTTGTTCTTTGTCTGTCTTTTTTGTTTGATTAATAATGATTAAAAATAGACTGCAGCAGGAGTAGTGTACAGTTGCTTTAAGAGCCTTGCAGTTCCATTTATGTTTTTACTTTCACATGCAGTTTCATTCTTAACTCTGTTCAGTTATTTCTTCATAGCAAATGAGGCTCAATGCGAGTAATCACTAAGCACCGCGTTTTGACACATTTTTGCACGTATTTGAATCACTTTTTGCCACCCCTGCATCTGGGTGGCACCCTAGGCAAATACCTAGTTTGCCTATGCTTAGAAATGGTACAGAGTGGAACGAATACAACTGCTGGAAAGGGGGCGGGATATGACTCAATCGATTTATCTCGATTAAAAAATTTTCATAATCACTGGAAGCCAAAATTGAAATCAAAACTGAATTTTGATTAATTGCACAGTTCTAATAATGGGTTTTTTTTTGTCTCTGTGGATGCATATGAATTATCGTCAGTAATATCCTTTTTGCAATAAATACCAGAAAAGATCATGATATAAATCCATATCGCCTGTCATTATTCTGGAGAGTTATTTTGAAACCAAAGTACAAAGATTAAGATTTAAAGGCATAATTTTTATATGAAAATGTGCTTACTATTTACTCTCCCTCAAGTGGTTTCAAACCTTTGAGTTTCTTTCTTCTGTTGAACACACAAAAAAAAAAATATTTTGAAGAAAGCTGCTGAAAACCTGTAACCTTTGACTTCCACAGCAGGAAAAACAAACACTATTGAAGTCAAAGGTTACAGGTTTTCAGCTTCCTTCAAAATATCATTTGTACTTCACAGAATAAAAAAACACAAACCGGTTTGGAACAAGTGAAGGGTAAGTAAACGATGACAGAATTAATTCGATGACAGAATTAAAAATTTTCAACCATCCATTTAAGAACACTCCATGTTCTTAGGTAGGGCTCCACAATATATCGTTTCAGCATTGATATCGCAATGTGATCATTCGCAATAGTCACATCGCAGGATCTGCAATGTTCAGTTTATACACCTTAGGAAATTTAAGTGGAATTACGACTGACCTGGAACCACATTGAGTCATTAGCTATGTTTCCATCCAAAGATGCAAATTAAATTTATGCGCAAAACTGGATTATTGCATAAAAAAACGTGTGAATAAAGCAACCTTTCCATCCACTGAGTCAAAGAGAACAAAGTCATCCCTTCCTGATTAACTGGCGCCAAATATCAAATATAAAAGCGGTATTTGCTGCGGTAGGAGAAGCTGCGTTAACCTTTATTTAATAAATTACTTGTGCCTCAGAAGACAATGCGGACACGCAATTAAGTCTATGGTAGCACAGACGCTTTTGACAATTCTGGAGGTAATTCATAATATAATAACACTAATACTGAAATGATTAAGGGGTTTTAGAATGGCCAAAACAACATTTTAGATGTTTTACAACGTGATCAGCCTGCTGGTTTGTCCATTCACACACATTTGTCATCACATGATCAAATGAATAGAAAATAACAACTGCATAAATAATAAATTACATTAAATTAACCCGAAAATAAATTAAAGACACTTTGCAAATTATAATTTTGAGACCAGGCATGAACAAACTGTCTATACTAGATGTCGAATTGTACATTCTAGGTTGACTCATTTGTATTTACTGAATAACGAAGCACCACCTAAATGTAATTACTGCCATGAAACGTATTTTGTTGGAATGTGGAAGTTTGAATACCATTAGGTCAAATTTTTATAAGGAGAGTACTTTGATGGATATTTTAAAAAAGGTACCACCAGGAAGAATCTTAAGTTATTTATCAAAAATTTAACTGAAAAATCATATTTAACTTTGAATGTATTTTGTGTAAATTAGTATTTATTTATTTCTATTTATATAGTTGTCTAAGTAACCTTTTATTGTAATATGAGTTTGTTGTTATCATGTAATATTTTTTATGTTTATGTATATTTTTTTATTTTGCCATGAAGTAGCCGTAAGTTGCTGATGTGGCAATAAATAAATAAATAAATGAATAGAAAATGAAGTGTTGTAAACACTTGAAATATTTTAAGAATATAAAAAAAACTGAACCAGATTACGGTAACTTGCATGAGATTTTTGCTAGAGCACATTGTTAATCTTAAAGTGAACAATGGGGTATTTCAATTTTTTAAAGTTCCTTTTACAGCATTGATGTTGTAATGTTATTCAAATACATTCAGTTAAATAAACTTAAGCATTCATTTAGTTGTTCAAGCGTAAAATGAGATTAAAGATACTACAGATACAGGGACACTGGAGCGTTTTAAAGCCAAAGATCCGCTGGTCTGTTTATAAGCTGACATACGAGCGATCCGCTGATGAATCGACTGATCTTCACGGCCTTAAAATGCTCCAGTGTCCCTGTATCTGTAGTTACACTCAGTAAACAGTGGTGAGTTCGGTGAACTGATGACCTTCACGGCCAATCACAGTCATTTCTGTTGAGCATGTGAATGCAATGGCAAATCAGCGCTGTTTAACAACATGCTCAAATGTTAGCGGGAAATTGTTTTTAATCATAAGCATAATTGGCCCTTCTAACCACTTTAACTTTTATCACAGGTTGTGAGCGAGATCTACCCATTATGGACATATTCCTACCTTGCCCTGCTCTTCCCTGTTTTCCTGGCCACAGATTACCTTCGCTACAAACCTGTGATCATTCTCCAGGCGGCCAGCTTTGTAGTGACGTATGCTTTGCTCGTGAAGGCCCAGGGTCTGAAGGCCATGCAGGTAGTGGAGGTCTTCTTTGGTCTGGCAACTGCCACTGAAGTTGCTTACTATTCCTACATCTACAGTGTCGTGGAGCCGTCTCATTATCAGATGGTGACTGGATTTTGTCGCAGTGTGACTCTTTTAGGCTCAGCCATGGGCTCTCTTATTGGACAGATTCTGTTCTCTGTAGCAGATATTCCTCTGTTTTACCTGTGCGTCATCACACTCGTGTCTTTCTGCATCGCATTTATTGCCCCTTGGTTCTTACCGATGCCCAGTAAGAGCCTTTTCTTTCACCAAAGAGACAGTAGCTCTCAGGATGAAGCAGTTCTGGAAACTGTGAACAGTAGTCCACTGATTGAGAAGCCAGAGGATCCTGAATCCAACAAGCAGCTTAATGCAGATGAGAAAACGGTGGGTAGACTGTGTTTTTATTTGTTATTTTTTAACAGCTTTTTTTCATTAATGAGACAGATGAAAAAAGACTTTGTGGCGTAATTTAAAATATATAAAGAATATGTAAAGATGAATCATACAGAATTATTTTTTCATATAAATTATTTTATTTAATTATTTAGAACTTGATCTGTTTAAGATATTTCATATAAATGTTTACATCTAGTCCACAAGAGCAAATAAAAGTTGGATTTTTTTTTTTTTTTATTAATTACCCAGTTCCATTTACTTGACTCTTAATAGTGTGTTTTTACCTGAATGATCCAACGCTGTATTTTTGTTGTTGTTGTTTAATGATAGTTGTTCTTGAGTCCCATTTTTGTCATGAACAGTTAAACTAATTATTAACAGTTTAAAAATAAGCTCATTTTAAAAATGTTTTTAAAATTCTTCAGGTTGACAAATGTTTAGTTTTTCAGCATTTTTATGTATTTGAAAATTACTGTTCAATTTGTTTTGTGAGGGATCACTTACCTTTTAAATGAAAATTGTCATCTATCCAGCATCTTGTCATTCCAATCCCATAAGATTTCATTCATTTTTGAGAATCCAATCAAGATATTTAGATGAAAACTGAGAGGCTTTTGTCCACTAAAATGCAGGTAAACAAAGCCTAGAAGATCCTAAAAGGAAATCTAAACCAGTGTTTCCAAACCCTGTTCCTGAAGGCACACCAACTGTACACATTTTCAACCTTTTCCTAATTAAACACACCTGAATCAACTCATCAGAACATTAGAAGAGACTCCAAAACCTGAAATGAATGGGTCAGATAAGGGAGACATCCAAAATATGTACTGTTGGTGTGCATCCAGGAACAGGGTTGGGGAAACGCTGATCTAAACCATAATTCGTACACATACATGCATACACAAACAAACTCAAACGTGTGCGTGATAAATGATTGTATATTTTCACAAGACTTCTATTATTATTTAGATCTTTTTCTTTCTTTCTTTTTTTTTTTAAGGTTCTACTTTTGTTTTGTTGGTCTCCTGCAGTATGTTTACCTCCGTCCAAGGTCAAAAAAACACTTACAGGTTCTTTCAGATGGTTCACTTCAATGAACTGCTTCAAATAAATGCTTCATTGTTTTGTCTTATTTCATAATTACACTACTAGAACATATTTTTAACACTTAATTAGGGTATGTCAAGCTAAAACATGTAAGTATTGCCATATGTTAACAATTTAACACACATTGCTCATTATTAATTTATCAGTTTAATGTAATGTTGTTGTCGCAACTCTTGGTTCTGTGACGCTGCATGTTGAAAAGTACAACTGACAGATGAAGTTTCCTACATTGAAGTTTTGCACTTAATGCACACAGGATAGACATTACGCTACACTATATAAAAGATAAACCAGTCTTATAAACTCCATGGTGCAGCATTTCATGTTGTAATTGCATTATATTGGATAAAAACCAGGAACTAAAATTAAAATAAATTCCAAGTTCTTTGAAACTGAACAGCAGCTTTGTTACCGTGATCCAAAATAGATACAAAACATCTCGTATTACAATAAAAAATGTCTTGAAAAGATTTTTTTGTTTTTTTTGTTTGTTTGTTTGTTTGTTTCAATGATTTACCAAAGTTTTTGCGTTGGAATGACATGAGTGCAAGTTAGTTTTGGGTGAACTGTTGCTTCAGTGATGGTCTACACAGACAGTTATAAATTAAACGCATGCATGTTTATCAGGTTATTGTATTACTAATTTTGTCTAATTTGTTTGACTTTCAGACTCTCAAGAATAATACCAGCAGCAGTGGATTACTGGAAGTGTTAAAAATGCTGTGGACAGACTTCCTGCAGTGCTACTCCTCCTCCACCCTACTTGCCTGGTCTGTGTGGTGGGCTTTGTCCACTTGTGGTTACCTCCAAGTGATTAACTACGCTCAAGCACTTTGGGAGGATATCTCGACTTTCAAAAATTTCGACATCTACAATGGATACGTAGAGACCATTTCAACCTTGCTTGGTATGGCCATCTGTTTTGCTGTTTATATTTCGCTTGATTGTATTCCCGTTCTCAAATGACTCATGCTTTCTCTGTTAAGCTGTTTTTTTCGGCGGTTTGTCAATTTCACAATCATACATAACAACAGAGACACAGTATATAATGTGATTTAACAATCAAGGCAAGTTCAAAGGTCAAATTGTATGCTTTTGATTTTACCTTTACGTTATGTAATATACAGTCGTCAACATTTGAAGTGATTCAAAACCTTTCATCAAAGTTGTTCTAAAACTATTGAACATTTTTTGCCTCAGGACAATAATAAAAATTTAAAATAAAACTTTGATCGACTTCATATGTTGACTACTGTAGATGTTTGTGAATGTAAAAAATCTGCAGTCACAAAGGCCGTGCTAAGGAAAATAATTAATTCTGATGCGCATCATTGATTGCATAATGCTCACCTACTCAATGAGTTGAGGTATGTGATTAGCTATGACAAGGTTTTTGTTTTTGTTTTCTAGTTCCTTGTATTTACTTGAGCTCAGACTGGTATGGCAAGACTGGCAGCATAGTTGATTTACATATAATTCTGTTTAAATATAATACTGCTGCTCATGAAACCTTAAAGCCGAAACCCAATTATGGCATCAGACTTGCTGATTAATAACATTGGACTTTTAGAAGAGGTAGGCTTTAAAGAGATGGAAAACAAAGTTCAAAATAGGATGCACATCTTTAAAAAATAAAAATAAAATGTATTTATATATCCATCAGACACTTAAACAATACTCCGTAGTTATGGGAAACAGTATGAAGTTCACACAAGTGAGTGGGCTTGATAAACCACCTGTAGAGAGACACTCTTTCCTCTCCTACGTACCAGACACTTTAATTTAAACACTCCATGTTCCTGGGATAACATGCAATCCTGTGTGAGCTTGAAAAACCACTTGTATGAAACTCGCCCTTTCCTCTTCCTCTCTATATGCACCAGACACTTTCCTACAAAAACTCCATTACAAGGAGTCACTAATTTAAAAAAAACAAAACTGCTGAATTAACGTAGACTTGTCATAGCATCTATATATTGCCTGATTTGTATATATTGATGTATATTCCTGATTTGTAATTCACTTTCGATAAAAGTGTCTGCAAAATGACTAAATGTAAAGTATTAGGGGTTTTTTTCACTTGCAAAAGAGCATAATATGGATATTTGCATTGACCGAGTTCACTCAAAAATAGAAATTCTTGTATCTTACGAAGATATTTGAAAGAAACCGGTTAGATTTCTGACCCCTAATAAATGGTCATGATATGTTTTTTTTTGTTTTATTATTTTCCCTTAGATGTAATTTATAATATTACTGAAGTAAAAAAAAAAAAAGTAAAACATTGATGGATTTATGATTGGATTAAAACACTGATGGACCTTTTTGATTGTTAACATCAGTGCCGATGCATTAACCAGTCTTCTGTACCACCTGTATGTTTCATCACTTCAGATTTAAACCTGACACATTCGCTGCATGTCAACTGAAAAATTGTGGGCATGCCAATGTTGTAATAATTAAAAAATTGGTGTAGTTGTCTTGCACTGGAGGCGGTCATATGCAAACTGCTGGTGCTGGATGACCTTGCCCCATAGGATCCAGAACGAGCAGTTTTTTGAAACTTGATTTATATAAATGCTTCGTTTATAATAAAGATGGCTTCTTAAGCTATTAAGTTTTAAGGGTACAAAGATCTCTTATTTGCCAAAACATCTAGACACATTTGGTTTCTCATGTCATGACCACTTTAAAATGGTTTACCCAAAAATATTAAATTGTACAAAAACGAAAGGTGTTTTTTGTGGCTCCTGAGGTTTAATCCATGTTTTATGAAGAAATGTGCATACTTTGTTTCTAAAAATATATATTTTTGATTAAATATCTCTACTACCACATAAATATCTGTAGTGCATTCATAAGAGAACCAAGTGAGAACCTTGCTGACATTTAAATCACATTCCCATGTAAATCACATTTTGTAATGAAATTTGAGATTTGTTTTGTTTGGCAGTAAATCTCAGACTTGCAAAAATGTAACTGAGCTTGGACCCTTTAACTGGCTTTACCACAATGTAAATAGTTTATTCTGTTTGTCCCACCAGGTGCTTTTGCAGCATTTGTCGTAGGCTATGTAAAGGTGTCTTGGGCAGTATGGGGAGAACTTGCTCTCTGCATTTTCACTGTGGTAATTGCAGTGTGTGTGTACCTCATGTACGCCGTCAGGAATATCTGGGTTTGCTACACATCCTACATAATCTTCAGGGCTGTCTACATGCTTCTCATCACCATAGCAACGTGAGTAAATCTGTCAATCTCTACATATTTCATCTAGTGTTTGTATCAGATTGTTTAAACACTAAATATAACTTTTTATTATTATTATTTATAAATAATATTTAATTTATATATTTATATTATTTATAAATATAAATATTTTATGTTTTCCTAAATAAGTGCTTTTTTTAAAATATTTTTTATATATACAATCCGCTCAACAACAGTGATGAAATGAGGTAATCTGAATTAGCCAATAAATGTTGCCAAATAAATTTTGCCAAAAAATAAAATTATGAAATCAAGTTGGTAAATCTATTGTATTGCTAAAGCAGTAAACATTATTTACTGTAAGAATGCAATATTAAATTATTTTAAAAACAATAAAATAAACAATACATAATAATATCTCTCTCTCTATCATTTAAAAATTTTAATAACCAATAGAATTTTGCCTTCATACAACCTTTTTGTATTCGAGTCAGGAGTCCTGCTGATAAGTGGAAGTCATTATAAGGAATGAATTGAAATAAGAAATACGTCTGCTTATGTCTTAACAAATTTTGTCTCATTTAAAAGTATTTTCAAGCCATCTTGTATTCACTTTGGAAGTATTGAGGCCTTCTTTATTTCATTTCCACCAGAATGGTCATGTTCTGGAGCCGAACCCATAATTTGTTTACAGTAAATCTGGAGTCTGTCACAAACTTGGGGAATGGATGACGTACAACTGTTATGTTTTGTGTATCTGATTATAACCAGTCTTCTGCAGTAATTCAGTCATTGGTTCCTTTTCATCTATATTTTTTATTAGACAAAACTCTTGACAACTTCTATGCCATTTAAAAACAAATGAAGGTTACGCCTTGCCATCCACTGGTTCAATGCAGTTTTCTCCTTCCTTTGTATTCTGCTGAATATAAAGGGAGATCTGAAAAACAGGGGTGGTGGAAAATATCCATATAACATAGAATCCAATATTTTCTGTGGCAATATTATATCAATAAATGGATCCACATATCGAAATATTGGCAATATGTATTATACTATTTAGGTCTATATTAAAATAAATTTTAGTCCACTACAGTAGATTTTGATGTTGAGCTTTATATTTACGGTGAGCTGGGTCACAGCAAGTTAGTAAAATAAAGATGGCGGCATTGTGGAAAAGTGCATACAATATTTAATAATATTCAATAAAGTGTTGGTCAGTTAGTTTGCTTGACCATCCCATTTATTTGCACTGCAGCAATAAAAGGTCTCACTTTAAGGTAAAAATCTTGCAAAAAAAAATTGCTTTTGCCTCAAACTTCTAATTTGCTGCTTATTAATAGTTAAGGTAGTTAGGTTTAGGAATTAGATAGGATTAGGATTGTAGAATAATACCATAAAGAATGTCATTTATAAATACTAATAACTAATAATAGTTACTAGTCTATAGTGAGTATTGGTATTTAAACTAAAGTGTTACCCAATAAATTTGAAGTGAGATTCTAACTGTGAAATGTTTGTTTATTTAAAACAGATGTTGCCATTTTTTAAATAATATAATATGAATTTGAAAAAAATATAATAAATTGCAGTATTTAACAGAATAATGCAATATATTTAAAATCGCACTAATATTGTATTGTGATAATAATGTATCATGGAGACCATTCCCAACCCTAATGAAAAATGTTGATAACCAAAGAATTGATGGTGTCCGTTGTAGGCCTGCACGATTAATCGTTTCTAAACCGAAATCGTGTTTTGAAAGGGTGCAATTTTTCAAATCACAAAAGCTGCGATTATTTCAATGCACTATTGATATGGTAACAAGAGTTTTTGATGGTTCGAAAGCACATTACCCTCAACAATGTGAAGAATATAACACAATCTAAATGAGAAGGTTTTCTTGTTGACCTTTTGGTATTAGAATTATTCATGTTCTTTGCACTTTAAATGGCAAAAACATTTGCCGCTGTTGTTTCAACCTAATGTAGGTTATCACCAGTGATTTACAGATGTAAAATGGTTTACAGTGTGTTTGGATTCGTAAAAGATCTTCTTAAAAGATTTTATATATAATAAATTTTATTTTATTTAAGCTACTGTAGTTATTTTCTGAATTTGTCATGACAACTGACAACTTAATAAAAAAATGGCAACAATGTTTAAGAGGTTTTAAATATACAGTAGCATAGCGTAGCGTACTTTGTCATTATGCTTGGTCTTTCTTTGGCTCTGTTAAAACCACCACATCAAACCTGCAAAAATGCAAATCGCAATTTTTTCAGAAAAATCCCAATTAGATTTTTCCTTCAAATCGTGCAGCCGTAGTCTGTTGACTTGCATAGTAGAAAGAATCCTAAGAAAGCCATTGTTTACCACCGTCAGATATTTGGATGTCATATAATCAAAAAAATTCATTAATATTCACCAAAATAAAAAAACTTGTACACTTTTGGAACAAGATTAAATGATGACATTATTATTATTATTATTTTAATTCCCATCAAATCCAAATAAATATACTTGTTCTGCATCTAAACCTGACTACAGTCTCAAATAGCTGTTGCTGAGTTCTCCATTATATCGCATTGTGTTCTTTTATATTCCAGGTTTCAGATTGCTGCTAACCTAAGCATGAAAAGATATGCTTTGGTTTTCGGGGTAAACACTTTCATCGCACTCTTGCTGCAGATGCTTCTCACAGTGATTGTAGTAGATTCTGCTGGTCTAGGCCTAGACATTTCTGTACAGGTACAGTACAACATAAACTCCAGAGTGTTTTCAATTCTTGTGGACCACTAATGAAGCCTGCTAATGTTTTGTTTGCTCATTTTCGCAGTTTTTGATCTATGCCAGCTACTTTGCGACAGTAGCGGTGATATTCTTCATCGCTGGGCTTTATAAACTTTTCAGAAGCAGGATGTCTGGAGGACAGAATGAACTGTCTTCAGCAGAGGCTTGAAACTACTCTCATCAGCATCCGTTAAGCATAAGGTCATGACGATATACTCTGTTCAACTGAATGAGTAGGTCAAAATAATAACTAGATGTTGAGAAAGCCAGCTTTGCCAAATCCGTTTGGTCGATCCAATTTTAAAGGTTTTATAAGCACTGATGATTATGATTGTGACTGAATACTGTAAGTGACTGCTGTGGTTCACTGATCGCATTTATGTAAATGACACCATTATGATGCCTTGCTGTATGGCTGTTACTTGAAACTAAGACACTATAGGTAAAATAATCTGTTTTTGATTTATGGGGGTCATGAAATGCCATTTCAGGAGTTTTATGTTTCACAAGGTTGGTTTGCCATTTTTTTGCTGTAAAAATGGTTTAATATTTTGCCACCTTTCAAATTAGTGGTTCAATCTGCATTCTAAGCAGTTTTGAGATACTGAGCACTAAAGTGTTTGTTTTCTGCATAGCAAAAATGATATAGGGAACAAGTCTCTTTCATACGTGTGTGTGCGTGTATTTATACATTTTCCTAAATGTATTCTACAGCATCAAAATCCTCTCAAATTTTGAAATCTGGATTTTTGGAGCAGGTTGAGTGTAAATGGAACCTTCTAATCCAAAATCGAATGCAACAATTAAATTTAATGCTGATTAATTAATATTTTAGTGGGGGAATACAAATCTTGTTCAAGTTAAATGGCAGTACTAAATATTTTGTCCAATGCAAAGTTAATTTTAGATGGGAATATGGTGGATAATTAAACTTTCCTTTCTGTTAGACAAAGCAGCTACTGCTACTGCATTTTCTATCTAGAGATTAATATGGATCAAATAACATGCTAACGTTTATTGTTGTAATTAAGGTCCAGCATTAATACGATGTAAGTTATGCTGCAATCTGCAAGAAAACAGACAATTCTTCAGCATGCTTTGTCTTGCGCAACAACAGTTTGTAAAATAGATCGTTTCCCTTCTATTGTAAAATAGAGGGAATCGGTTTTTTTAAAGGATAAGAGGTTTCTTCTGCTGCATTTAAATATCTACATCAATATGCTGCGTCTTTTTGTTCATGTGTCAATTTTGTTAGCAGCACTAATTATTACATTTTTAATGTGGGCATATATCACATCTTGGCCACTGAGATTATCCCGATTGGTCCTCTTTTCTGTATTCAAAGTGCTCACAAATAGAATAGAGACACACACAGAACTAGAATTTGACTTTGTAGGTAGGACTTCAGATATCACATTTCGAAATTTGTCAATAAAAAGTCCCAATTTACACCACTTAAAAAAGAAACATTGCATCATATCAATAAGCAGTAACAAAAATAAAAGGTTATAGAACCGAAACATGCCCTCCATGTGTTTTAATAGTTAAGATATCTATGATGAAGCTGTATTTAATAATAGTCAATAAATCTGAGTCAATAAAAATTAGTGACTTCTTGAATCTCCCAATTTCAAGTCCAAGCATTTCCAAAGGATAGTACACAGAATTACTCTACAATAATAATAATAAAAAAAAAAAAAACATAAGCCATTAAAAATGACCCATGTATATTAAGAACATTTAGATTTTTCCATCTCATGACCCCTTTAAACATAATTCAGACTATCAGTTTAAGTTATATATTCATTGAAGCAATTTACTTTGCTAGTCTATTGTATGAAGTTGGAAGATATAATGAACTTGTGTATCATTAGCAAGAATTAGGCCAATACTAGTTGGCTACTATAATAGCTTTTATTTATTTTATTTTTTTTTCTTTCCTTTTATGCCTTTTTTGTTAACTGTAACTGTTATTCTAATTTTAACTGTATTAACGTATTCTAGGGGTGAACATTTGCCCACTGACAAACTGACTTTTTGTTGTTCTTGTTGAATATATATATATATTTTTTGTTGGCATAACTAGATGTGGCTTTTGTCAGCTAGCGGTTTAGTGATTTGACCTCCGGTAATCACAGCCTCGCAGTCGCTGCTGTTCTAAATCTGCAAGTGTGATCAGTGTTTTTAAGAACCGAGTATGATTCAACGACTCAGTCAAACAGATAATCACATGATCAATTAATTCATTTGGCTTACTAGGCTGCTAACTGTAATATAAAAAATAAACAAATATCGGCCGATACAGGTATGGTCACCGACAGAGGAGCGTAGTAAAGAATTACATTTACTTTGTTACATTTTCTTGAGTAAAATTGTTGGGTAACAGAGGTGTACTTACTCTTACTAAACATTTAGAGAAAAAACTTTACTCTTACTTTGCAACGTTTACCGGCATTCCTCCGTTACTGTCAAATGGTAATAAATACGATTCATACAGCTTTCGCAAATATCGCTAGGCACCGCTTTGGAGAGATTGTGTTGCGAGAGGTTGCTATAGAGACGCATCTCCCTCTTTTGTTTATAGCACAGGTGTCAAAGTCAGTTCCTGGAGGGTTGCAGCTCTGCACAGTTTTGTTCCAACCCTAATTAAACACACCTGATCAAACTAATCAAGTCCCTCAGGCTTGTTTGAAACCTACAGGTAAGTGTGTCGGAGCAGGGTTGGAACTAAACTGTGCAGGGCTGCGGCCCTCCTGCAACTGAGTTTGACACCCCTGGTTTGGAGCATAAGAATAGAAGAATAAAGTATGTTTTTAAAGGAACTCCTCTTAAAAGGAAGAACTGATTATCCCAGCACATATAACTCATTCACACCATTAACCATTAAAAATATAACATTTAAACGCATTATTTTTAAACACACACATATATTAAAAGTAACTAGTTACTTGAGTAATTCTTTCATCGAATAATTTTTTACTCTTACTCGAGGAACTTTTAAGATGGGTACTTTTACTTGAGTAAAAATTTCCTCAAGTATACTTGTACTTTTACTTGAGTATAGATTTTGGATACTCTACCCACCTCTGGTCACCAATAAGTCATGCATCGCTTGTAAAAAAAAAAAAAAACGTTGCCTATTTATTATCTGATATAAATAACCTAACTGTTATATAATCTTATAGCAGTTCATCATGTTGTGCTATGAGTAAATTCCTAAAGTAAAGAATAAAGTTTTCTGCCATTTTTGCAGGTTGGGATGGTTTCAGAGACCCTCCTGTCCAGTCATCCAAACAAATTGTTAAAATAAACTAGGCCTTTAAGTTTAACTGTTCAAATGTATTGCAATAACATTGCATTTTAAAATCATGACATCAATTTAAGTAATTATATATATTTTATTATATAATTTTATTTATTTATTTTTTTTAATTTTTTTTTCCAAATATGGTGGCGCAGTGGGTAGCACGATCGCCTCACAGCAAGAAGGTCACTGGTTCAAG
Organism: Danio jaintianensis; assembly: GCA_903798115.1. Classification (NCBI taxonomy): domain Eukaryota; kingdom Metazoa; phylum Chordata; class Actinopteri; order Cypriniformes; family Danionidae; genus Danio; species Danio jaintianensis. Next base: position 2,695,867 of record CAIGQV010000919.1, read on the forward strand.
TCTCAGCTGGGTCAGTTGGCATTTCTGTGTGGAGTTTGCATGTTCTCCCCGTGTTCGTGTGGGTTTCCTCCAGGTGCTCAGGTTTCCCCCCACAAGTCCAAAGACATGCGCTATAGGTGAATTGGGTAAGCTGAATTGTCCGTAGTGTATGTGTGTGAATAAGTGTGTATGGATGTTTCCCAGTGATGGGTTGCAGCTGGAAGGGCATCCGCTGCGTAAAACATATGCTGGATAAGTTGGCGGTTCATTCTGCTGTGGTGACCCCAGATTAATATAGGGACTAAGCCGAAAAGAAAATGAATGAATGAATAATAATGCAATTAGGTTTGCATTTTGCTGCTGATCACATCAGATTCAGAAACTGAGAGGGAAAAGAAGGTGAACTAAAAAAATTGACAAAAAGCATTCCTCCTTTTCACTGTAGTAGTCAACATTTGAAGTGGATCAAAAAAGTTAGTCCTAAGACACACTGTTGTATTGTTTTAGAACAACTTTAAATTTCCACTTCAAATGTTGACTATATTATTTCCTGCAAATAGCCTGTTTTGTTTAGTACACATCTTTTCTAAATGAGGCTTTATACTTCCGTTGCCAAGTAATTCTCACTGTTAAGATGCCATTTGTATTTTGTTTTCAGTGAATCAACAGCTTATTTTTCACAAACGTATCCATTGTAAGCTTTTATACCCCCCTTACTCTCATAGATTATTATGGTTCAAAGTGACATTTTGTGGTCTGTGGAAGGCCAGAGAGCTCTCAGATTTCACCCCAAATATCTTAAGTTGTGTTTAGAAGATGAACGAAGATCTTGAAACAACATGGGAGTGAGTGATTAAAGGGATAGTTCATCCAAAAATGAACCTTTACTCACTATTTACTTGCCCTCAAATGGTTCCAAACCTTTGTGTTTTTCTGTTGAGCACAAAAGAAGATATTTTGAACAAAGCTGAAAACCTGTAACCATTGACTTCCATAGTAGGTAAAACCGATACTATGGAAGTCAATGGTTACCGGTTTCCAACTTTCTTCAAAATATCATCTTTTGTGTTTAACATGAGAACGGTTTGAAACTCAAATGATGACAGAATTTTCATTTTTGGATGAACTGTCCCTTTAAAAAACATTTTGGTCATTCTCAAGGCCTTCATTAGACAAGATTTAATAAATGATTCATTAAAAAGCTCTTCTTCCCTTACCGATAAAGAAAGACAAGCTTGTCTGTGTGCTTATCGAACACTGCTCTTTTAGTCCCGGAAGTATCAGATTACGCACAACACAATGAAATGAATTATTTAGATTTGCTCAATACTTGTTACTGAAGAATCAAGAATGAGACTTACAATAAAAGCTCTTATATTATTATTGTTGAGCATAATGTCAGACCAGCTGAAAGGTGCATATTTTCTACTGTATTTATTACTTCTTGTCTTTAAATCTTAAACAGAAAATAATTAATGACAAGTGTTCCATTTTAGAAGGCTTTTTAGAAATATACAGAACTCAAGTTTCCTGTAATTATATGATTATTTAAAATATATGCCCAAGCCTTTATTTAAAGGGATAGTTCACCCAAAATGAACGTTAATTCACTGTGGTTTTAAACCTTTTTTTTTTTTTTTCCTTCTTCTGTTCAAGACAAGTCCCATTGGCTTCCATAGTAGGAATAAAAATACTATGGAAGTCAATGAGTGCCATCAACTAGCATTCTTCAGTGTCTTCATTTGTGTTCAACAGAAAAGAGAAACTCAAATTGGTTTTGAACAAGCAAAGGGTGAATTAATGTTGACAGATTTCATTTTTGGGTGAACTATCGCCAAAATTATAATGTGTATTTGTACAGCAATATCATGATTGTTTTTTTGTTTTTTCGAATGTTGAAATGATTCATGAATGTGCCAACACTATAAAAATGTACTTCCGCTTCTGTTAATATTTGAGTTTTGTTGGGACCAAAACAGGATGGACTGAGTATTATGTCTGCAAGAACAATATCAGTGTGTATTTATTTATTTTTGACCGTTATGTGCTCTAATTATGGAGAAGGTGCACAGTCATATGTACTGCTCTCTTTTTTTAACAAATATGGTTTTGTAGCTTTACTTTTCTGTTGAAATAAAGGAAACTACATTACCACTGAAATTTTGTAGAATTTATTTAGGAAAAGGATTGACTGGTTTGTCTCAATTTATTTGCTGCAACCTTGGGATAGTAGGATTAGAATTTGCTTTAATCATTAAAAAAAACATGGATTCGTCTAGTTTTTTATCAGTGGTTCAGGCTGATGGTCTAAAAATGGTGTGAGGGAGATTTTCTTGGCATTCTCTGGGCTTCTTAACACATGAATATGACTTTTGCTGCTTGTTTAAACTACTTTTTTAAGTTGAAACAACACAAGTCTTAAGGACTTTTATGGGACAACCTTTTTTTTTTTTTTTTTTTTTTACAAATTTAAGTGGGTTGAACATAAAACTATTAAGTTAACTTAATTTGTGTTGGGACAACATGAAGGAATTTTCTACAGTGCAGCCTACCACAGTTTTGCTGCTGGCCAGTAACTATACTATACAATGGTGAACAAAATTATCAGAACATCTCACAGATCAGAAAAATTGCCCCTTTTTTTTTTTTTCTTCCAAAAACATGATTTTAATATTGTTTCAATTGCCATATTTCAATGTTAATTAAACATGCAGATTGATGACACAATGTCACAATTAAGTGTCATGTTTGGTATCGTTTATCCACCATTTGCAGAAATTACAGCCATTCATCTCTCAGGCATAGTGTCAATATATTTCCTGAGAACTTTGAAGCTAAAGACTTCCATTTGAATTCTGCAAAGGAACATAATTGTGTGACATTGACAGAGAAATACACTCAAAAAAATTACATTAGCTGTTTGTTTAAAATACTTATTTACGAGTTTGAAATGACACAATTCTTGAGTTTTGTTTGGGGACAACTTAATAGTTTTTTGTTCAATCCACTTAAATTTGTAAAAACTAATAAGCTAACTTAATTCCTTCATGTTGTCCCAACACAACTCGATTGCTTGGAACCCAACATTTTTTTTGTGTAAGCAAATTGACCTAAATCTTATATAATGATGGTTTATGATGACGAGATTATAGATATCTCGTTTGATTTATGTGTATTGTAATTACCAGTTCAACAACAACTGAAACTTCTCAAACAAGCCAGGTGTTCTGATAGTTGTGGCCTCTAATTTAAATACACTGAACTAGAACGGCCAGTAGAGGGCAGCAGAGATATTTTAGATGAGAAGATTTAGAATCAGGTTCATAAAGAAAGTTTTCTTAATACATGTTTAAAATATTTAAAAGGATTAACTTTGAGAAAACGTAGATGAAAATTAAAAGGAAATCAATTCACCTTCATTATTCTTTATTAACATTTAATTTTTATTATTGTTCAAGGGTTAGTTCACCCAAAAATGAAAAATTACTCATTATTTACTCTCCCTCAAGTCGTTACAAACCTTTGAGTTTCTTTCTTCTGTTAAACATAAAAGAAGTTATTTCGAATAAAAACTGCTAACCACTGACATGCAAAAGTCAATGGTTACAGATTTCCAGCTTTCTTCAAAATATCGTCTTTTGTGTTCAACAGAGGAAAAAATCTCAAACAGGTTTGAAACCAGTAAAGGGTGAGTAAATGACAGAATTTTAAGTTTAGAGAGAGCTATCCCTTTAATTTGTAAAAACTGCATATACAGATGCAAAAAAACATTTAACGTTCAGATTTCAAAAGCACCTTTAAAGACATTTAATTTGAAATCTACTCACAAATTACAAATATATTTAAAGTACACTCCTCTTTTCTTTTTTGAAATGGGCTCATTTTACAACTGCCCTGAGTTAAGCAGTTGAGTTTTTCCATTTTTAAAATATATTTAGCCAATCTCTGGGTCTGGCAGGAGCACTTTTAGCTTAGCTTAGCATAAATCATTGAATCGGATTAGACCATTAGCATCTTTCTCAAAAAAAAAAAAAAAAACAAAGTCTACGATCTATACCCTCATTCCGGCGTAATAATCAACAGCGTAATACCATTGCGCCTGCAGCCACACTGAAAAAAATGATTCATTGGATTTACTAAAAAAAATGTTAAGGTAACTGGTTGCAAATAATTTATATGGGATTAATTTTAAACAAACAAATGTAGTAATGTTCAACTTAGTTTTGTTTGTTTAAATTCAGCCCATATAAATAGTTTTTTTGTAAATACATTGAATGTTTTTTAGTTCATGTTACAGCAGCAAAGTTCCTTGATTAATATGCCAGAATGAGAGTATAATTTCTAGCCATATCGTCCTAAAAAGATCAACTTCATTTTCTGTCTCTTAGTACACAACTGCAAAATAATCTTATATCAATGTGAAAACAAAATTATTTTGCTTACCCCATTGGCAGATTATTTAGGTTGTTTTAAGGAAAAACTGACCTAATTTTGACATTATTTCTGGAAACAAGACCATATTTTTTGCCTGTCTATAAAATGCTTCTTGATTTAAGAATTTTTAGATAATTGGACTAGAAACAAGACAAAAACTCTTGTAAATTACACCGTATTTAAATGTAATATGAACAGTTTTTGAACTTCATTTTGATGGTCCGTTTGTTGAATCTAAGTTACATTGCATCTACATGCCAACTAATTCCCATTAGATTATAAGTAGACTGTTAGGTTGGGGTTAGGGTAAGTTGACATGTACTTTCAAAGTTTCTTATAGTCAGTTAAATGTCTGTTGAAGGAGCAGTATCAACAGACATTAAGCAGACAGTCTACTAATACTCAAATGGATCATCAAAATAAAGTGTTACCCAGTTTTTTTACTGTAAGACAGTTATGCTGTATATTACTGTATTAAAGTTTCATTGTGAAAATGACTGCATATTTTACAGTACAGATATACAATACTGCAAATACATATAGAGCATGATAAATGGTGCTGTAAATGTGCAGTAATTGATCTACAGTAAGTTACTGTAGGTTCTACAGGATATTTTTAGGTGTAAGAAAAGCATTTTTGGCAGTATAACTACAGAAGAGTCAAGCTTTAAATAGGAAAATTATCACAAAAAAAAATTGTTTTTTGAGTGAGTGAGATGCTAATGGTCTAATTCGATTCAATGATTTATGCTAAACTAAGCTAAAAGTGCTCCCAGATCCAGAGTTTGACCAAATGGATAAAAAAAATGGTATAACTCAACTGTTTAACACTAAGTTATTTGTAAAATAAGGCTATTTCTAAAGTCTAAAGTGGAGTGTTCCTTTAACCTAAATACATTTTCCTTAGTATTGTTTAATAAGAAAGATTCTGAGACCAGTTTTCAAATGATCTACACGTTTTCCCTGTATAGAGCGCGCAGGCAAACTGACAGCCACATCCCTCTGTTCTTAATAACCATAACCCTGATGATAGGCCTCATGGTAGCCGTCATGATGAGTGTAGTCATGGTCTGGACAGCGCATGCCAAGAGACTGCTGGATGGCCATCTCCTGTCTGCGCAGCTGCATGGAGTCTACCAGCTCGTATATGATGGACATAGACCACATCGGAGACGGGTACCAGGACTTGACGTTGCCGTCTTTCCCAACAAGCAGCATGGAGAAATACTCCTGGCTGATCTGGAAGTAGTTCCTGATGTCCTGCACCAGAGAGGCAGACAGAGCCTCGCGGTCCACTGATGCACTTCCTGCAATGCAAACCACAGCTTCAGTTTTCTCAATAAAAAAAAACACAACAACAGCAGGACATCTGAGTTGTTGGCAATGAAAGTAGCGCACAGATCATAAAAGCGAGTGAGGTTTGTTCATTGCTAATTAGTCACTCTTACCATTTATGGGATAAAGCTCCAAGACTCCACTCATGTCATCCAGGGTCTTTCCAAGCAGTTTCAGTAGAGACATGTGACGCAGCCCTGTGAATTCATGAACATTTGAGAAAAACTTACAGCTGCTCAGATACCAGCTTTCATTTGTGGCCAACATGAATTACAGCTTTGCATGTTCTCTGTTACTTTATTGTGGTCTTGTTTTGTCATTTACGGTTGTCTTTACAGTCGTCTTGTCATTTTTTATCTTGTTCTGTCATTTTTGGTGTTATCTTTATTGTCGTTTGTTCTGTCATCTTGTTTTATAGTTTTTGCTGTCATCTTTACTGTGGTCTTTTTTGCTGTCATGTTTACTACTA
>CAIGQV010000919.1:2702093-2717353 GCA_903798115.1 Danio jaintianensis
TAGTTCTGACGTTTTTGCTGTCATCTGTACTGATACCTTGTTCTGATACCTTGTCATGTACTGTTATCTTTATTGTCGTCTTGTTCAGTAGTTTTTGCTGTCATCTTTACAGTGGTCTTATTCTGTCATTTATGCTGTCATGTTTACTACCATTTAACTGTCATCATTTCTGTCATTACTGTCGTCTTTTTCTGTTGTTTTTACTGTCATTTTGTTCTGTCTTTCTTAATGTTATATTTACTGCTGTCTTGAGACTTATTCACACTGAACGTGTCTCTGCTTCTAAAAACATGCAACGCTGGGCTCAGGAATGGGTTTTAAAAAAAGCGAAGTACACCTCAAGGTCCACATATTATGAACGTGATGTAATAATGACAATAATGGACCCATTAGAAATAGGAAAACAATATATCATGATAAGCACTTCAAGATGCAACATATAACTCTGGACAAAGCCACAATGAGCGCCTCTTCCACCATGATATAAAACAGTTGTCATGCCAACGTTCTACTATAAACAAGAGTAGCTCCCTCCAAGCTCTTCTGATTGGTCCACTGCATGCTTTTTGAGCTGCGCTGCGTGTGAAAGGTGAAAATCTTTCAACTTAACACGGCGTCTAAAAAATGTGTCGTTCACGTGCACAGTGCTTCAAAAGACGCGAGTGTAATGGTCACACATGTCCATCCAGTGCGTCATTATATTGAAAAACAACAGAAAAGTAGCACATTGGAGAGGAAAAAAGCATTCTGTGTGATCGACCCCTTGTTGTCATTTTACTGTTATCTTTACTGTCATCTTGTTCTGTCATTTTCGTAAAAAAATTTTCTGTCTTGTTCTGTCATTCTTAGGGTGCGTGTCCACCGAAGCACATTTCACAGTGCTGTCATTTTAAAAATGTGCCACTTTCATTTGGGGGGGGGGATAATCTGGACAAAATTCCAGCAACAAGCAATTTAACTGTCCCCACCTGACATGACACAACAGAAACATTTAAATGTCAGCCGTTCAGAAGTGCAGAATAGAATAGGATAATCTGGACAAGATTCCAGCACCAAGCAATTTAACTGTCCGCACCTGACATGACTCAACAGAAACATTTAAATATCAGCCATTCAGAAGTGCAGAATAGTGCACTGCACTCTATGAAATGGACAGGTTTGTAAACTAATTGATGAATATTAAACATCTTTAACATTAAGTTTAAGTACATGCTGAGTGACTGATGTTGTTGATTTGGAGTCACAGCTCTAATGTTTGTTTATGTTTTCCAGTTATTTCTTTTTCAAAATCTGAGGTAAATATAATTACATGATCAGCACCTGAGATGATCATTGTCACAGTAGTTTATGCTGCTGTTTCAGCTGTGACGTCACAGGAAAAATTTGCATTGTGTGTGCTTAGGACAAAAAAATTTTTTACACTGGAAAAGATAGCTTTTATTGCATGTCACAGCATTGCGTCTTGCTCTGCCTTTTAACTACCATTTTTACTGTCATCGTGTTCAGTCATTTTTACAGTCATCTTTACAGTGTCTTATTCTGCCATTTTTACTGTCATATTTACTACCATTTTAACTGTTATCTAGTTCTGTCATTCATATAATCATTTACTGTTGTTTTATTGTCATCTTTATTCTTGTTATACATTATACATTTTATTGAGTATACCATTTATAGACTTTTTAAGAGAGAAAACACTTATACACAAAATATGTTCACAATCATATGAATGCAAAGTTGCCCAAACAAAAGCCTTATCTGCCACCTAAGTAATATTAATATGACTGTCTTTATAAGTAATATTGAGATTACTTCAGTTTAATTTCTAATAAAATGTTATAGAAGTGGTGTTAGTGAGACCAGCAGGGGGCGCTCAACCTGTGGTCTGTGTGGGTCCTAACGCCCCAGTATATTGATAGGGACTCTATACTGCTCAGTGAGTGCCGTCTTTCGGATGAGACGTTAAACCGAGGTCCTGACTCTCTGTGGTCATTAAAAAATCCCAGGATGTCCTTCGAAAAGAGTAGGGATTTAACCCCGGCATCCTGGCCAAATTTGCCCACTGGCCTCTGTCCATCATCTCCTCTCCACCAATCAGCTGGTGTGTGGTGTGCTGTCTGGCGCAATATGGCTGCCGTTGCGTCATCCAGGTGGATGCTGCACACTGGTGGTGGATGAGGAGATTCCCCCCATTGTGTAAAGCGCTTTGAGTGTCTAGAAAAGCGCTTTATAAATGTAAGGAATTGTTATTATTATTATACATTTATACACGCAAACTGTTTTGTTTACAGTAACAAGGGAAATCGCTGTATTTCTGCTCTCCTGCTGTACTTAATATTCCCCTCCTTCTCACAGTAATGGATTTACTTTGAATACTTTCTTTTGCTGGTAAATAAGACTTTTATATTGACAGTTTTGCACTCATCTGACATCTGTACACATATTTACATAATTGTGACCCTGGACCACAAACAAACATCTTATATTGCACAGGTATATTTTTGGCAATAGCCAAAAGTCTGTCATGTGAGTCACAATTATTGATTTTTCTTTTATGCCAAAAATAAAGAGTATTATTCAGTTCAATTCATCTTTATTTCTATAGCGCTTTTACAATGTAGATTGTGTCAAAGCAGCTTGACATAGAAGATTATAGTGAATTGAAATAGTGTCAGTTCAGTTTTTAGAGTTTAAGTTCAGTTCAGTTCAGTGTGGTTTAAGTTTCAGAGTCCAAACACTGAAGAGCAAATCCATCGATGCGCAGCTCTACAAGTCCCGAACCATGCAAGCCAGTGGCGACAGCGGCGAGGAACGAACTTCACCAATTTGTGAAAGTGAAGAAAAAAAAACCTCGAGAGAAACCAGGCTCAGTTGGGCACGACCATTTCTCCTATGGCCAAACGTCTTGTGCAGAGCTGCAGTATTAAGTAAAGATCATGTTCCATGTATCTTGTATCTAATAGCCAGATACTGTCCAATCCTGGCAAACCATACATCAACGGAAAGCTTATGTATTCATGAGCTTGATGTATAAATCTCAATTTAAAAAAAATGATACTTACAACTAGTCCACGGTCACATTTTGTCTTTAGACATTTGTACACATTATGCCCAAACATATTTCTTTACAAAAATACAAGGCAATACTGAGGACCACACAACAATACGTCATCAACCAATAATATAAACATCAACTATAAAGCCGCAGTGGGTAGCGCTGTCGCCTTACAGCAAGAAGGTCACTGGTTCGAGCCTCGGCTGGGTCAGTTGGCATTTCTGTGGAGTTTGCATGTTCTTCTCGTGTTCACATGGGTTTCCTCCTGGTGCTCCGATTTACCCCACAAGTCCAAAGACATGCGCTTCAGGTGAATTGGGTAAGCTAAATTGACTATAGTGTGTATGTGTGTGAATGGGAGTGTATGAGTGTTTCCCAGTGATGGGTATGTATATGAATGGTAGTGTATGGGTGTTTCCCAGTGATGGGCGACTTGCAGCGGCAAAGCGACAAGCGACCATTCATTTTAAACGGAGAGCGAGTGACTTCTGGAGACCTCCGTCTACGTGAGCGACAGCGACCTTAGGTGGGCATGTCGAGCGACGCGACAAAGTTGAGAATCCTTCAACTTTATGCAAATGAAGAGCGACTTTCTTGAGCGACAGTTGAAGCTGGAAGGGCATCCGCTGCGTAAAACATATGCTGGATAAGTTGGCGGTTCATTCCGCTGTGGTGACCCCAGATTAATAAAGGGATTAAGCCGAAAAGAAAATGAATGAATGAATGTTTATACTCATTTATCTGAAAAAGTAGACAATAAAGCCTCATTCACACTACAAGCGACCATTCATTTCAACGGAGAGCGGGTGACTTCCGGAGACCTCCGTCTACGCGAGCGACAGTGACCTTTGGCGACCAGGTGAGCATGTCGAGCGACACAACAAAGTTGAGAATCCTTCAACTTTATGCAAATAAAGAGCGACTTTCCTGAGCGACAGCCAATAGGAACACCAGTAGAGCTCACGTGATCCTCTCTCAGCTCGCTCAGAGGCCGGTTGTATTTGTGCTGTATAGACCTACACAGACCTGCATTTGAAGCAGGTCGCCACCCAGAGCGACAGGCAGCTACAAAGTCGCTGCTAGTGTGAATGAAGCATAACTGATATTGCTTTTAGTTCCAAATGGAACCTCAAACTAAAGACTAAAGAAATAAACAACAAAAGATTACTCAGCATTTATAATTTCGACTCTCATACTATTCATGGACGTTGATTAAGAGTTTTCTCTGAAACGTGCATGTCATCTGCATTAAAGATGTCCGTTGTTGTTTTTTGTTCTAAAACAGGCCTTCATTTATGAGGGCATCAATCAAGCTGTCATGCCCCAGAGAGGAAGTTGTCCCAGCTGGATCGCTGCGCACGACTCTAAACATCCACATCCTATTTTTATTGGTGCCATTCCTGAGAGGGTTTTGTAAATCGAGGGTTCTTGTGCAGATGAGAACTGGTTCCAATTAAAAGAAAAGTACCAATAACGTGTGCATTCATATCATCAGGAAACTCTCTGCAAAATCCGACTTGACCAACACTGTAAAAAATGCAAGGTTCCACACAAATCCTTCAGGTTATCCCAACACAAATCGATTAAGTTAACTTAATTCTTTTTACAATTTTAAGTGGACATAAAAAATGTATAAGTTGTCCCCCTCCTCCAAAAAAAAATTTAACAATTGTGTTGTTTAAATTTTTTCAAATAAGTAGTTGGAACAAGCAGTAAAAGTCCTTTTTTTGAGTGAAGATCAACTGCAATACTTTTTTTTAAATGTCTGTTTAAGTATCGAAATGATGAGGTTGTTTGGAGGTCATCTACTGAACAGTGGATTTAGGAGTAGTTGTGTGAAGTTGTGCGTTTTTGATTGGAAATCTTCACATAGATGACAGCTGTTGAAATTATTGCACAGAGTGTTGACCGCACCAGACCCCAAAATTTGTTTACAAATGCTTAACATGGAATTTCTGGGAACAAAAAACTGTCTATTTTCCCATGTTACATAAACAAATGGGAGTGATGTTGATATAGGAAAGCTCTTAGAGCTTTTTGTATACATTTCACAAAATGGTAATAATGTTGATATTTTGAGAGTGGTGTCATAGTCGCAAATTTCTTGCACTTTCTCAGTCTAGTAATATGATTTTATGCTTTCTAGGACCTCAAAACAATTCGACTAGCCAAAAGGATACAAAATTGATACTCTTAGTCATATTAGGAGTTCTACAAAATACTTTATAGTGTTTGTTGTCTGAAATAAATTAGGGTAATTAAGGTATTTTACATTAATGTAGTAGCACAGGGTTTACCAAATGGGACTGCAAAAAAAATTGCTTCATACCTATAAACTTTCTCTTAATTTCAAAGGCATTTTACAACAAATATATTTCATGTCCTATCATTGTGTCTTAATTTTTACGGTTAAAATTAAAACAAATATGAATAATTATTATATTAATAACAAATCCTCCAAAAATCTTTCAATGGTAGTTATATGAGACATTTTCATATAGAGATGAAATGGCATGTGGCTGTAAACATCATACTGTATGTGATAAAATACTGTCAGTATAATTTTTGGTCATGTTGTGCAGCTCTAAATGATAATCAATTTTAAAATAAAAACTATCAAAATAGGGCATCACGGTGGCGCAGTGGGTAGCACAATCGCCTCACAGCAAGTAGGTCACTGGTTCGAGCCTCGGCTGGGTCAGTTGGGATTTCTGTGTGGAGTTTGCATGTTCTCCCCGTGTTCACGTGGGTTTCCTCTGGGTGCTCCAGTTTCCCCCACAAGTCCAAAGACATGCACTATAGGTGAATTGGGTAAGCTAAATTGACCGTAGTGTATGTGTGTGAATGAGTGTGTATGGATGTTTCCCATGGGTTGCAGCTGGAAGGGGATCCACTGCGTAAAACATATGCTGGATAAGTTGGCGGTTCATTCCGCTGTGGCGACCACAGATTAATAAAGGGACTAAGTCAAAAAGAAAATGAATGAATGAACTATCAAAATAAATATTTTAACTGAAGTATTTAGCTAATAAAAGAGAACCACACGTGCCAATATGTTAGAATTACTGCAATATTAAGAAAGTAAAGTTATTTTTATTAAGATCTTTTTTTTAACTAAAAGTTAACTATAAAAAACTAAACAAAAAAACCTTTATTAATTTTCGCTTATAATAATACAGCCAAAAAATGACTTGCTGCTTGTTCAAACCATTTATAAAAAATGAGTTGAAACAACACAATTCTTAAAGTTTTGTTTGGGACACCTTAATGGTTTTATGTTCAATCCACTTAAATTTATTAAAATGATTAAGTTAATTGATTTGTGTTGGGACAACGTGAAGGAATTGTATGGAACGCAGCATTTTTTACAGAGTGAACTCAAAAATGGATTTTTACTGCTTGTTCAAACTACTTATTTAAAATGAGCAGAAACAACACAATTCTTGAGATTTTTATTTTGGGACAACATAATTGTTTTATGATCAACCCACTTAAATTTGTTTAGTTAAATTAATCAATTTGTGCTAGAACAACATGAATGAATTGTGTTTGGAACAGTGTCCCTAAAAACGATAACAGAGATTTGTGGACATGAACATGCAAACTTTTGAAAACGTTAAAACGTTTTACTATTATGTTGCAATTTTTGAAAAGGATCATCAACTACTGGTCTGATATACATGATATAGCATTTATAGATCTAGTGAATCCATGTGAAGAGGAATCAGTTTGACAGAATATGTTTTTGGTTTATTTTAATGTACAATTCTCGCTATTGACAAACCATTAACTAAGCCTTTTAGCTCAATAAACTACTAGTTAGCTGCTTTCCTAATAGTTAGTAAAGCAGTACCATTTCACAGGAGCCGAAGTTGTTCCTAAATGAAGTTGCTAACGTTTACTGAAATGAGCTCACCCAGATTGCAGGCTTGGCTATTAATGGCGTAGAGTTGTTGTTGATAGGCCCATTCTTCATCACTAGGGGTGGATATTATAAACAGTCTCCGCCTCCAACGGAATCTTAAAAGAGACAATGACATTAAAAAAACTTCAGACGTTGCTTATGTTAATGATTTTTAAAAATATGCTGAATAAAGTCAGCCACTGGAATTGGTAAATATGTCTAACCTAGACAGGAAGTCCTCTAGAGATCTTAATTTATCTTCTTTCTTACACATAGCTCCAAGTTTCCTCTGCTGTTCTATCTCTTTAATGCGCGTTGACAGCGTGTCAATATAGTCAAACATTGCTTTCATAACAATCGGCACTTCATACCGTTGCTGTGGAAACAAGGATAGCATAATTTAGTGTGGTAAATTTTTTAAAGGGTTAGTTCACTGCAAAATAAAAATTCTGTCATCATTTACTCACCCTTCACTTGTCACAAACATGCTGTACTTTCTTCTTATGTTGAACAAGAAATTAGATATTTAGAAAAATGTTGCAAACCAGTCACCATTGACTTCTATTTGTTTTACAACATTCTTCAAAATATCTTTTTTGGTGTTCACCAGAAAACAGAAAGGGTTTGGAACCGCTTTAGAGTGAGTAAATACTAGTGAGTACATTTTTATTTTTTAATGTGAGACCACACTATAAAAAAATGACTTCTGCTTTAAATTTTAAAGTTGAACCAAATTAGCTTTACAAGTCAATTAAACAAACTTAAAACATCAAGTTAAAATTTGCATTACTTAAAAAATTACGTTGAAACCTGATTAACTTATTCAGATAAGTTCAAGTGACATAAAAACATCCTATCATTGATCATACCATTTTTTACAGCGTATCCCTCAGAAATTCAGTCACTCATATACACAAAAGTATCAGTTTTTCCTTAGAGCTCACCTTTACTTTCATGTCAAAATCTGTCAGCACCATGTTGAAATCATTATCAATCATACCGAATTGCTTCCTAAATGCTGTGATGAGGTCCTGGCTGATGAGATCACTGTCCGGCAGACCCCGCAGAGGCTTGTCCTGTTCTGTATAAAATTTAAACGAGTTAATCTCAGTGAGAGCATTCTTATAGTACATTTTGAAATCAAAGATTTTAAGCAGCACCGACCTGTCTGGTAGTGTTCGATCTTCATGGTATTGTTCATTAAGGGACCAAAGATGCTGATGATGGATATTTTACGTAGAGCCATATCACACACTTGCTCCAGGTATTCATCCCTCTGTTCACTGTACATATGATTCTGCTCATCTGGAGCTGTAATGACCTGCAGACAAATACTTGAAAAGATTAATAAAACATCTGAGAGTTTTTAGACATTGATTCAGTGTTTTAAGGTTACAAATTGATAATTTTATCAAATAGGAAATTAATAAAACTTGAAACTTGCACGTCATAAAGCAAACCTCTTAAAAATAAAGGTTTCAAAAGGGGGATTTCACATTGTGTTTCTTTTATTGAGTGAATATTTTTTTAAATCTTAAAAAAAAAAGAAGAATTAAAATCCTCACTATAATGCTGGCTTGATTCAACCAAATTTTGGGTCAAATATAGATAAACCCATTGTTAAGTAAATTTTTTATGGTCCATGTATCCATATTGAAACAATCAAGCATTTTTTAGAGTGTACAGAACTTTTTGTCCAATAGAAAAGCTTAATAGTTCTTCAGAGAACTACATATTCCAATAAAGATCCAGTATTTTTAAGAGACATGCATGTGGAATGAGTGAAAGTGTATCTGTAGGGCTCAACAAGTAAGGGCTCACTAGATTTGTTGTTGTGAAATTATGATTTTAAATATGTATTTTTAGTATTTGTCATTTGCTATTTCTTTTAAATAAATTTAAATATTTTAAATGATATGTAAATATAATAATATTAATTACAAATAGAATTAATATAAATTATTAATATGAATATTTCTACAAATAGAAAAATATAGCTACAAATTTTAAATAATTTTATGTAGCTACAAAATCTGATTATCAGAATTCCGTCACAAATTGTTATGTGGAAAAAAAATTATAATAATAATAAGACATAGCACTGATCCATCTGGCTAGGATTTCTCTGAAACTGGCTCTAGGACATTGGCCTCTCTTTTATTGGTGAGCTCTATTTTATGTTTCTCTGTAGAGTAATTTTTTCCATGTGTCTCACTGATACAATACATACTATGAGGCGTCGTCTTCTCTGAAAGTAACTCAAAAACTTTTCTAATGATTTCTTGGGATTCGTTGTTTGGTCCACAACAGCTCTTTCCTCAAAGGCGTTTGGCTTTTGTGCGGTGTTTTTATTCTGAACGCTGACATTTGTCTCCTTAGTAACTTTAGGGTCTTTTTTCCCAGCAGGTATCTTCTTTAAAGGCTTTTCAGGCCTATCCGTCTTCTTCCCCCTGTCAGCACTGTCAGGTTTAGCTCTCCCCTTTGGCCTGGTCATAACTTCTGTCTCTGGTTTTTCAGCAGTGGGCCTCTGTGCGTCCCGTTCTCTTGTGTGCTGACTAAGCTTTTGCCTCCATCCGTGTTTTACCACAGGCAGTTTGTTTTTGGGCTTCTGTGCAGACGTGTGTGTTGGTGAGATTGCAGTCGACATCTTTTGTGTGGGGTCAAGGTACTTTTCTTTCTGTTGTTTGCGTAAGTTAGAAGTAACTGGGTCCTTCAGACTATTTTGAGTCTTTTCGTTAGGTGTTGTGGTCCACGTTGTGTCTGGATGTGTTTGCTCCATTGTGGTGGGTACAACTGTGGTAATCCTAGTTGTTGAGGGTAAAATGGTGGTAGTAGGTGCTGTGGTTGTTGTAATTGTTGTAGTTGTAGGTTGTGTGGTTGTTGGAGGTTTGGTGGTTGTAGTTTTCAAGGTAGTCGTTGTAGGTTTTTTGGTTGTAGTTACTGCAATTGCTATTTGTGCCTGAGTCGTCTGGGTAGGCTGGGGGACTGGTCTAACCCTCTGCCGCCTTGTATTTACTGCTGTATTCACCTGTGGTTGCAAACTAACTGTGTTCGAGCCAGCAGACTGCACCACTTGGCCCTCAACTCCAGCGGTCTTGCACTTTTGCACGAAACCCTTTTGCCTGGCCTTCTCCAGTCTACGCACAGGCGTCTGGTCTATTGTTTCATAAATCGCCTCCAGTTGAACAGGGTATGGGTATCTTTCCTCTACTTGAAGTGTCTTTCTTAAAAGCACCATGCCAAACTTACCGTCCTCCAACTTCAGGAAGCCCATCAGTCTGGGCACCAAAGCTGCATCCAGCGGCTCCTCCACCAGAGATCCCTGATTGTTAACCCATCTCACCTTGCCTCCCATCTTGCCCTTTTCATGAAACATTATAATCTGCTGCATATGTCTGTCAGCCATCTCACAGTACACGTCCGGCTTGAGCAAGTTCATCATTAACCTGTAATAGCCATCAGAGTCATTGGGTGCAGAAATGATCAGCACGCGGTTTTTCCCTGCAAAACCAGCCAGGATGTTAATGGAGCTTGCGGCTCCTAAACTTGTTTCTTGAGCAGGAATGCTATCATTTACACTGAGTTTCCTGAATGGAGCTGGTCTTTGCCCTTTCAGGACCCTCCTGGCTGGGGGTCGTGAGTTCTTCTGATCGTTCTGAGGTTTCCTGAGAATATGTGTATTCCCAGAGGCAGATAACCCTGAAAGTCTCTTATTAGATTGCACATCCTTTGTGTATGTTTGGACGAATGTGTTTGATTGTAATTGTGCATTTCCTCTTTCTGCTCCTGTGTAATCCAAGTCTGATGCTTGAATCCACGTCAGTGTCACCAAAATAACATGAACCTGTAGATTTTTCATTGCAACAGCACTGCTAATATAACTAAAACATATATATTAACTGCTTCTGACATTGGATAGGCGAATAGCCTATGTCTGTAAAGAGTCTGAGGGTAATTTGAGCCAACAGAAACGAGCCACAAACTAGCATCAAACTAACTGTTAAACCCTGTTACATTACTAATATTTAACAAGGAGCATGACGTGTAAGGAAAATCCCTCAAAGTAATTCCGACTCGTCTTCTTGGAGGAAAAAAGCATATAATGTCATAATCCAAAGCGAATGAGTTTGTCAAGTGATAGAGAGAAATGAATTACTCCGTAGGCATTCCCTCATTATAATATTCAGTTACGTCCCAAGAAAGACAGGAAAAACTCCACAGCACTTTGTCAGTTTGCAGAATCCGATTTTCAAAAGACCCTCAGCGTCTCTAAGAGTTCTCAGTGCTGTCTGAGCTCCACGCACGGAGATCTGGAGAAAAGTTCTGAACAAGCGGGGCTCACAGCCAGAATGACCACGCCCACTCCCTTTTGATATGCTAATATTGTGCCTGGTTAATATGTTCTACATCAACTTTGCATAACATCATATGCATAAAATAGGTTTGGAAAGGGAATTATATAATACATATATTAATAAACAACAAACTTTGATCATTTACCTATTTTTGTAGTTTTCTTTGCTTCCGGTTTTAATTATTTTAATTTTATTTATTTATTTTTATTTAGCCTATTCATTCTTTAACCTTTATGTACAAAATCATGCTTTTTATATAAGAGGGAGAGAGAAATAGAGAGGACCGCCATCTATTGGCAGAGACCAGAATTTAATATATAGCCTAATATATTATTTCATATTTAAATGTTATTTTGGACCCGTTTTAAATATTCTTGCAGCGTCTTCGCATACAAACATCCTCAAACACTCTCTGCTTAAGGTAAGCCGCTTACACTAATGCACTTTCTGCTGAGCGAGCATGGGATGGCAAACCCCTCAAGAATATACAGAGATTTAATCGGCAGTTACACATGATGAGGATTATTATGACCAGGCTCAGGCTAAAACATTATATGGAAATAAAAATAGTGTAAACCTGTGTCGGGAAGTTTGGATCTAAACACATCTGAGCATGTCCGGAGACATTGTGGGAGCGTGGGATGTGTCATTGAGCGATGGGCTTTACCGAATTGAGTTTGAACACGGATCAACGACAGGGAAACGGGTCATTTATATTAATGGGAAGGTGAGAGTAGTCCGTATTTTCCAGTTGTAAATTGTTTCATTTAGCATTATCGACATTAATGTTATCATAAATAATAAAATTGATGTTTTAAATGTTGTTGTGCGTAGCCTATACATGCACAAGCAGGTTAGGTTGTGTCCTTTTTATTTATTTTTTAAATGAGCAAACAATATTGAATCTTACTTTTTACCATGATTTACAGAAGTAAACAATAGTTTATACACCAAAGAAATCTTTATTTTTAGGCATATGTAGATTAGAACACCAATCGTTTGACATTAAAATACTCCGTTCAGGATTCTATGCAATAGTAATTGCTATTTTCCATAATTTATTACATAACATCAGCTGTTCTTTCATGTTTTATTAAGAACAGGTTAGAATTTGTATGTTACTCTGAATTATTTTGTAACATATGCACATTTTGTTTTTGTATTTTCCCTTAAAAAGTTATTTCTGATTGTAAAGTCACTTTTGTAAATTTAATTTAAATTTATTTACACAAAAATTAGATGTTTATCTCATCTCATCATCGGATGAAAATTGTTTAAATTAATGCTTTTATTTATATAGTTCATATGATCTTTTATTTGGTAACACTTTAGAATAAGGTTGTATTAGTTAATGGACAATACATTTATTAGAGTATTTGTTCATGTTAGTTGACGTTAGTTAATGAAAATACAGTTCTTCATTGTTAGTTCATGGTAACTCACGATGTATTAACTAATGTAAACAATCCTCAATTGAATTATAATATATGTTGAACTATGATTAATAAATGCTGTACAAGTATTGTTCATAATTAGTTGATGTTAGTAAATAAATTAACTAATGAAACCGTAAAGTGTGACCTTTTATTCTTACATAAATATTTTAAATATTATATTTAGATGATTCAATATATTGAATTAAATATTAGAATGTCAAATAATTACGTGAAGCCTCATAAAGTGTTATTTTTAAGGAGGTGTTGAGGAGGGACTGGATGTTTAAATTGGTGGGCAAAGAAACATTCCCCATTGGCTGTACAGATGCAAAAGCAACCATAACCATCGAGGCCATCACTGGGTTTTCCTATGAGTACACGCTGGAGATCAACGGAAAAAGTCTGCAAACATTTCTGGACAACCGATCAAAAATTTCCAAAACATGGGTGATGAAACTGGATGATGCCGATTACAGGATAGTTCTAGGTAAGATCTGTGAAAAACATGCCTCTCGATCTTTAATGGAAAAATATTGTTCTTTCATTTTATAGAAGGCCCCTGTTATTCTCAGGTTGCCAAATTGTAAGAACAGAATGACTAGATCAAGGGTTTCTAAATTAGGGAGCCAGAATAAAAACAAAGAGACTTTAACTTCATGATATAATAGGAAATTGCACATATTTAGAGTTAATACAGTATCAGAAATAAAGGTATAAAAACTGTCACTGGGGCGGTAACTTTTCAAATGGTACTTTTTTTGTTCCTAACAGGTCGTTAAAGGTACCTATTAATACCTAAAAAAGTACAAATCTGAACCTCATAGTACCTTACAAAAGGTACAGGTACAAAAGTGTATCATAAAGGTACTAATGTGCAGCTGTAAAGTACAAAAGTCTACCTTTTAAAAAGGTACCGCCCCAGTGACAGCTTTTGAACCTTTATTTCTGAGAGTGTAGGAAGGGGCCCACATGGAAAAAAAATGCTATAGAAATGTATTTTATAGTAAATACTATAGTGTTTTTGAACATAGTAAAGTGTATTTTAATGTATATATTGTAACGTTAACAGCCCTTTGTTCATGAATGTCACAGCATACTGTAGTATTAACTATAGTAAACTGATAAAAATTCTGTATTATACTTTTCTTTTTACTACTGTAGTGGTGTATTATCTAGCAGTAAACAAGAACTACAGTATTGGGTCATTTATTTATATTCCTATAGTTGTTGTGTTATCACAGAAACTATAGAATGACCACAACAGATCAATTCAGGTATGAATTACTATTGCATTTTTTCATGTGGTGGGTTTGTTATCAAGAGATCAGCATATATGGAGGTTTGAGGCATCAAAGAGTTAAATTGCACTGTTCTCTTCTAAAATTTGACCTGCTTTCTTACAGAGATCAGAGAGCTCTGACACTTAACCATTTTGCAAATCACAGTTTCCTTCTATTTCTCTATAGAGAAAGACACTATGGATGTGTGGTGCAATGGACAGAAATTGGAGACTACAGTGAGTACTTATAATTACGTACACCGTAAAAAATATTCTTAAATTAGTAGTTTTCCATATTTTGTGATTCACATTTTTATTTTTACCTGTTTATTTATGCTTTTTTAGTTAAATTATGGGACCTTGATCTTTCCAACAACGTTTAACCTTAAAAAGTTTAAAAAGGTGATTTTTATTAACATTTTTAATAGTTTAAAGCGATATATTGTCTGGGTTGGTGTTGTATATTACGTTACAAAAACCTTGTGATAAACTGCCAGTACATTTTCTGTTATTTTACAGACGTATTTCTCTATATATTATTTCTTATACATTATATTATTTCAAACTACTAAAATGCCAATAAACATCACAATTTTCAAAATCAGAAGCTGACAGAGCCTGCGATCAAGATCCCATAATGCAATTCACAACCCTAAATAAATGGAAAACACTTGTGAATCACAAAATATGGAAACTGTTAATTAACAGATACTTTTTAGAGTGTAGATCATACTAGCAGGGGCATTTAGTTGTATGAAAGAAACCAACAAAATCACACTTAGCCGACAATTTGTAACTTTTTGATTTAGTGGCGTTCGTATGAATTTGTATGAACTCATTCATGATGATCTGCTGCGATCTGCTCATCCTCCAGTGACAGTTGGGTTTAGGGGTGAGGTTTGGGGGCACACCTCCTTTTAAAGATTTTATGTTTTCATACAAATGAGCCAGAATTAGATTTGACTGAAATCACATTGTTAAGTTAAAGAGATAGTTGACCCTAAAATGAAAATTCTGTCATCATTTGCCTACTCTCCATTTGTTCCAAACCGGTTTGACTTTCTTCTGTTAAACACAACACAAAGGAAGATATACTGAAGAATGGCGGGAAAAACAGCCAAAAGCTATGTATCCATCCACCTATTTTTATGCACAGTTTGGAATATTGCATAAAAAATCTTTAAAGTTGCCATGAAATCAAAATGTATTCTTGTTAATTTTATATATATAA
>CAIGQV010000919.1:2722353-2743708 GCA_903798115.1 Danio jaintianensis
TATATATATATATAAGGATATAAGATATTAGGATATGAGATTACTTTTATTGTGATATGAGATTTTTGTCATATAGGCCAGCTGTAGAAAACGGTGTCAGAACAATTTCACAGGCTTTCTTTGGTTGCAACACCGGAATAATAGCCACAATTGAAGCTCTCTCACAAAGAGAGAAGCCATGAGTCGACCAAAGAAATCATCATGATTGTTTCAAGTAGTTCATCTTTTATCAATGACAGTCCAGAATCTCACAATGTATGCCAGGCATTATGTGATGAGGCTGTGTGAATCCCAGCCACAGCCTAAGTGCATCATGCAAAACAACAACAAAAAGTTGTCATGTACCATTTAAGTAAGGTCTGGACTGTAACTTGGAATTGGTTGTTTTTGTCTGGTACAGTCTTGTAGAGTACTGTCTGAAGATAAAATAAGTGTTGATGTTTGCATGAAGATTACTGGTATGTTGGTGGGAGGATCTGTTAAGTTTGGCTTTAAAATAGTATTTTTTTTAAATTTTATTAAGAAATAATCAACATTCCACACAAATGCTATTTATAATATCATTTTTAGCAGTAGGCTACCTCTTTTATTGGTGACAGCTCAAAATCATGCAGTGTATTATCAGGCAATAGGTATACAACAGTACAAACCATTTATAAGCCTGTGTAACTGCCAATCATTGCCTAATTTTGAATCATGCTAAAAAATAAAATAACAAATAAACAAATATCTCTCAGCTATCTGGATTAAGGTCTGTGCAGATACATGGATTTGTAGATGTTTATGTCAGGTACAGACTTGTGAGGACTGAAGATAAATAAGTGTTGATGTTTGCGTGAGAATTTTTGGCATGTTGGTGGGAGTTTGGCTGTCCTAATCTGTCTTTATTTTAAAATAACACTGTTAAGGGGGATGATGTAACAAATATTATTAAGACTAAATTTCATAAATAATGTTTTATGATATAGTTATTTAAATAGGTAGCCGAGTTACTTTGGAAAGTCAAAAAGGGCTTTATACTATGAATGAAACGAAATACTTCAGAAATAAAAAGGACTTAATCTTATTTCATTACTTTTTTTTCCCTTTTATTTGGACCTTGATAAATACAGTAAATGAAATTTGAACTTGGATTAACCTTACCATAACAATAAATTCCACTGTATGTCACATTTTCACAGTTGTATTTTTAAAAATATAAATATTTAAAAAGGAAAATATATAACAAATGAGAAATAAAATAACAAACTAAATAAACAAAATTACATATTTTCACAGTTGTGTTGTCAAGTCTATTATTATAAACTGTCCTATATTCATTTCTTTTCACAGGTAAAAAATAAATATCTTAAATACCAGTACATCTTAAAGGCACAGTTCACCCAAAAATGAAAATTCTGTCATTATTTACTCAACCTTCACTTGTTCAAATTTTTGAAAAATTAAACAAAACAAAACAAAATAAAAATATTTAGAAAAATGCTGGTTGCTGGTGCTCATTGACTTCCATAGTAAGTCGACTGGTATTAGTAACCAGCATTCTTATTCATAATGGCTTCTTTTGTGTTTAACAGAAGAAAAAAACTCATAAAACCACATGAGGGAGAATAAATGATGAGGTGATTTTCATATTTGGGTAATATATCTCTTTAAAAATCAAATAAAAATGTCAACACAAAAATGTTTTTTTCACAAACCCCCGGTGCTTCCACTAGTCCAGAGTTAGCCACATCCACTTAGTACATCTGTCAATCAATTCCAAAAATCTATTACGGATGACCGTTTATTAAGCTGTAATGATACATAATGTCATATCTCCCATCCCTAAGTGCTGTTATTATTTAATTAAGAGATAATCAACATGCCTTTTACACATGAATGCGATTTACAATATCTACCGTCATTTTTAGCAGTAGGTTACATAATAGTCAAATGAGATGCTGCATTGTGTGAAATGAAACTCGGCGTTCCAGTAGATTGCAGTGAATTCGCTTTCCTAAGGAGTTGGGTGCTCGTCTCTGTGTGTGGTCAGTGACATGTCTCTGTCAAAGCTAAGAGAGAATGTGTAAATCCCTGACCCCTTTCAAAGAAAGTAAAACGTAGGATAAGCTTGAAATGGTTGTTGACTTGCTGAGACATGCACATGGATAAGCCCTGACATAGACAAACCTGTCACTAGCGCTAGCACACCCCCTTCAACAGACCCCAGCCTGTCTGATGCCTGAAAACAAAAAGATAGACTACTTGAAAACTACTTGGATCCTTTACTTGCTCAGTGGATTCCATTTTTTGCTTAGTAGAGACAATGTTTTTTTTTTCCTTCAGTTAGTCATAGTTGGTGGCATAAAAGCAGAACTTGATAGTTGTCGTGTTTATTTTGTTGCCAAAACAGATTGACTTCTGTAATGCAGTGTTTTGCTAGCCATGCTAGCTAGCTAAGTGCTTAATAGCAAGCTGCTGTTATTAGCAGTGTTTTTATGTGGGGAAATCTGCATTTAGGATTTTGTTTCATTCTGGATTACTTTAATGGCACTTTCATTTACTACTTTACCCCCCCCCCCCCCCCAAGCTTAACAGATGGCAAATCTGTGCTGAAAACTGATACTTTACACACCCTGTGATCAGAAGCATGTCTGGCTTCAGATTTAACACTGGTGTAGCATTTACTTTGGTGTGCACAGTAGTCAATTTACTCAGTTTTTTACACAAGATGCTCAGTTACACACCAGGGAAAGGAGTTGGTTTGAGCATAAGCAGATCACTCTCTATGCTACGCACGCTTGTGATCTCAGAGACTCTCATCTGGGTGACACTTTGGCCTCCTTGTTTCTTGCATAAAGGGCATGACATTTATAAGAATGAGTTGTGTAGCTCCTGCATAGAAAAGACGATTTGTATTAATATATTTGATATGGCTTCTGGATAAAATGAAGAAGATCTGAGGAGGGAAGTCAGAGGGAGAAGTATTATGTACAATAAAATACAGGAATGTATATTTAAGTAAATGAGGGTCAGATTGATTTCAGATTTTAGTTGTTTAAATGGTGAGGTTCAGTTAGCTGACATACTCACAGGTCATTTGTTGCTGGATGAAAGCAAAAATGATTTTTCAAAAGTTTTTTCTTCTTCTGATTTTATAGAATGAAGATTAAAAATTTTATTAGCATATTTACCATGCAGTAGGGTTGTATTTTTATATGCTAGCATGGGCTATTTTGTGAAGTCATGTTGAATTTCAGTTCTACCACAGTACATCGCAACTGCTTTTATTTATCTCACATGGATAAATTTTACAGCAAGATGTCAAAGAGTCTCATTTAGTGGAGTCAAAATGAGTCTTTTCTACAGCGCTTCAAAATGCAGATGAGTATCATTTGGTATCGATTTGTAACAGACCATGACAAGTTATGATGTACTGTCAGATTTCTGACATCTTTTGTTGTAGTAGGATGCTATGGCAAGGAAGGCGAGATGTGTATGCTCCAACTATTTTAAAATCTTCATAACACTGAAGGCACAGTAGATCCCCCCTCAACATCAAACATGCTTATTTGATGTTTGATACATTCAAGAAATGTTTTTTTGTTGAGCAGTATAAAATAAAATAATAAAATAAAATAAAAGATTCAGTTATATGTGACTTTGTATTAGGGCTGCACGATATTGGAAAAAACTGACATTGCAATATTTTGTATTTCTGCGATATATATTGCGATATGGCTTAAGTAACTGTTTGGAAAGAATTCATAATTTTACATTGATTGGGATAATTTTGTAAAGGAGGGCATCTGCATATAATATAAAAAATGAAATTAAAAAAGCAAAATAAACAGTGCTTTATGGTTTTTGGTGGAATGTAATTACATTGAGTTACAAACATTCAGTTAACAAATCTAAAATAACACTGTATAGTCTTCATTTTATAAATAATTAAATAATTTATCATTGTTAAAGCTTCAAACTTTATATTTTCTGGTGCCCCAATGATTTACAGTTGCAAGCCTTAAAAACACATCCAAGTAAAATATTTGACACTATTAGATTATGGTTAAAATTCACAATGACTCCACAAATCATGTACTGAACTGTGGTTCCCGCTTAATTGCAGGTCCTGCAATGTGACCATTGCAGATGCGCACATCACAATATCAATGCTGAAACGATATACTGTCAGCCCTAGTTTGTATTCGATGACAAACTTGTATACATGTGAAGTAAAACTGAAAATTGAGGATCATCAAAGCATTGTGATACTGAATTGAACTCAATGGATGACATGATAATTGTAAATGAATAGTCTGGGTTCACACTCCTAGTCTTATTAGCATTTTGGCATATGGACGTCAGCAATTATGCAAATAATAACCCTGCCCTGACACAACAATCAATCTGATGTTTTGGTAATGTGCCTTCAAAAGCAGTTGTAAAAATGATTATTTTATATCATTGTTACAATGCTATGTCTAGTTATTTTATTTTTTCCAACATCTATCATTAAGTTTGGCACTGTAATTATTTTTTTTTACATTTTATTTTGTCATCAAAACTAGCTAAAAAAGCACATAAGAATAATTGATTTTGAGTGCAGTCATACTTCTGTTGTTTCCCTGAGAAGCCCATTGT
This sequence comes from Danio jaintianensis, assembly GCA_903798115.1. Taxonomy (NCBI): domain Eukaryota; kingdom Metazoa; phylum Chordata; class Actinopteri; order Cypriniformes; family Danionidae; genus Danio; species Danio jaintianensis. The sequence goes on from CAIGQV010000919.1 coordinate 2,726,977, forward strand.
GTGTCTTTTCAAATTTTCTGCTGAAAACCTCTCCTTAAGACTGTCCATTTTTGCAATGCGGACAGGTCCTTCTTTGTATTGTTACCTAGGAAATGTCTGGCAGATCTAATGGCGGGGTCATCTGTGTTACAAACCCCCTCCAAATGAGAGGTCGAGGCATCATGCAGATGTCAGGAACGCAGTCTCTCCCATCAAATCTGTCTGGAAGGCACCATTAGGGAGATGCTGTCGCAGCCACCCATATAGTTCGTTAAATGTGTTCGGAGGAGCATCCGTCACCCTGCGACATGGCAGCAACAGCGCTGCACTGTCAGAAGCATCTGTCCTTAAAATTCCATCTCGCATCCTACTGCTACGTCATACTCCACTTTTATGGCCAGTCTGTCTGGCACATTAAAGATTTTGGCCATCTCTTTGGCCATATCTCAGTCATCGCAGTCAGCATTCTGCCTAAATTGCACTGGGCAATTGGTGCAGTAGAAGTTAACCAGAGGAATGGCTGCAAGGAGACCATATATCTCTTTATATTTAATTAGAAGGCCCTGAAGCACGACCATAGAGACTGAGACCAAGAGAGAGGAACGGGGCAGCATATGGGGGGGCCATATGCTGGAAATCCTGCAAAGTCTAGACTGGGTTCAGGGATTAACAAGCTGCCAGTACAGTTGAATGAAATGGCTCAGTGGGGTTCTGAACACAAACAATATCTGGGCAGATTAGGGGCAGTAACTGTCTCTTCTTGTCATGAGAGTAAGTAGATTGCTTGACCTTCACTGGTTTCCACATAGGCCACGTCTAGGTTAATCTGGGTACATTTGAAAATGGCTTTTTCGATTCAAAACCACTCTGTCCACTTAGCCTTTAGAAAATGTTTTTTTTTTGCCTACATTGAAACATTGGGAAATGCTTAAATCGTCTTACTGCACATGCATGAGACTTTAAATCTCTTTTGAGATGATGATAATAAATGGCTACAAATCATAAAGTTGTCACGCTATTTTGTTGCTAATAAATTTTAGCAGAATAGCCCACTGCTTACTGGTTTGTCCAGAACAAGTTGCTCAATCACCGTTCCATGTAAGAGTCCATGTAATTTTGGTTATGTTTATTCAATATAGTATACAATAATTTAATATACAATATATTATCCTATATTAGGGCTGAATGATAAATCGCATGCAGTTGTCGTGCGCATTATTCTATAAAGCCGGCTCTGTAATCAGCTGTGAATCTCCAGCACCTGTGTTCAGTTGGAGCAACCTTTACTACACAAAGCCAAATTTCTCTGTCAAACTACGCAAAATATCACATGTGATATCATCATGTGATAGTCAAATTGCAAATAATCATGCTATGATATTGACAGCTGTTTGCGTAGCTTTTCGGTGAACTACGGCCTTTTATAGTAAATGTTGCTAAGGTTAAATCCAAAAGCACATGCAAATACCACATATAATGAGGTTTTTACTCAAAAGTTACTTCATGGCTTCAGTTGAGTATTTGAATTAAGTCCTTCTGTGAAATTATGTGGCTTCTTACGCCGAAAAAAACATGCAACATATTTATATAATAGCATTCTAAGCAGTGACACGGGCGTTGCATCATTACATTATTATTGTTTGTTTATTAATTCTGATGAATCAAATGAAAGCAGTTATATCTTATGTTTATCCTGCTTCGTTATAAAGATTTACCATAGACTGGTAATTCATTGTTGTTCTGTGTGAATCGCGCGAGAGAGCGCCCTCTGGCCTTCGGAGTAAATTTACTACTGAACACAGCACTGTACTTTCCTCACAAGAGAATTGCCGCTTTTGCTTAATCGCAAATGCCATTTTATGTCGATATACCGGTTCAGCCCTATCCTATATATAATTACAATAAGCAATATTAATGTCTTATTAGACCATTTTATGCCACTGTTCATTTAATTATAATATAATAGTAAAATGTTGCAATATATCTTTTCAAAGGCTTTAGATTTTTACATTGAATCAGACTCAGATTAACTTTAGTAATATTTGTAAAGAATTTTTTTTATTCTGTTGTAATTCATTCTGATTCTGTAGGAGAGGGAATCATGCATAAAATACAAGACACTAATAGAGAATACAATAGAGCAAAGATAAAAGTGAAATACTTTGTGCTTTATGCTTTTTCCGTGGAATATTCAGGTTCAGAAATTCAATAATCAAATGTAAAGGAACATTACATAGTTTGGATTGATTTTATTGAATAATTTGTACAACCTTTATTAACGTTACAAATGATACAATGCCTTGTGTCTGAATGCTTTAAACACTCTTGAAATGCCCACACATTTACATATCTTAAAAATACATGAAAACGTTCACTCCATTATGGTTAAACTCTGCAGTGACTCCACAAATCTTATGTGTTCTGAATGGTGGAGCTGCTCAACTTTAAACCCAACTTAACATTGCAGATGCTGTGATCTGACTATTGTGGAATCGCAGATTAGATGTGGATGCTGAAACTATATATTTTGCAGCCCTACTTTGCATTATTCTGACTGAAAATGTTTAAATGTTTAACTTAAAAACTACCTTAAAAATCTTTTTTCTACAGTGTAGCTTGATTGAACAAATATTAAATTAATTACATATACACAATTGAAAACAAATGCAGTCAAACACATCAGGTTTTATTGCAATGAAACATTTTGGAGAGCTTTTTCAGAAAGCTTTCATCAATATGGATAGAAAGCCAAAACTGTGGGAAAGAGATGGATTTTTTCAGGGTATTTATTTTTTTGGTCTCACAACAAATATAGTACATCTTTTGGGGTTTCAGTTCTCTAGTGACTGGGACAAAGCATCAGTAGTATGATGGGCCAGTCCCAAGGGCCTTTTTTATTTGACGTTGGTAGAAGGCAGTAGAGGAAGTCGAGCTTTTCTAAAGTCACTTTCAAAGGAAAAAGATGAAACACTGCCACAGGCAAAGCTGTAAAGAGTCGAGATCAGCTCTCTCTCCATCCCTTTCCCTCTCACTCCCTCGGTTTATCATTCTCAGTGTGGGTGGTGAGCGAGCAAAAGTTCTCAGCTGAATAGCGATTTGTTCTTTCCAGTGTAAAGCGAAAACAACACCCTCATCTCTCACTTACTGCTTTTATCTTTCCACATCGTCGTCCTTTCAGCAGACCTGTACACCCGTGCCCTCTGAAAAATGTGCTGGCTGATTCAGAATTGTTGTCTCATTCCTGTTTGAGCCTCGCGTTTGTTGCTGCATTCTTTTCAGACAATAGACCAGATGCTGGATAATCAGCAACATCAAGATGTGAGAATTTAAAGACAGGTTAAATGACAAGATCTTCAAGACAAGTGTTGTTACATTTAACACTGGAACTACCTGAATTCTAAAACTACAAGTATGGCCATAGTGGTCATTCTGGTCATTTATATAAGACTGTACCAAATTGAATTTTTGTCACATCATATTTATATATTTTTAATCACATGAAAGTTATTAGGTGTGTTCCTCACTTTGTACATCAAGTGGGAGAGCAAGGTTTTTTGGACCATAGTGCATTTTCATGTTTTTTAATTATTTTTTTATTTATTTATTAATTTTTCAAATAATTCTATTAGTTTTTTTTAACCTTTATTTTTTAGAATAGTATAGTGGAGACAGGAAAGAATCAGCAAAGGACCCTGAGCCAGGAATTGAATTCGGGTCGCCGTGAGCACCTCAGTGCTGTAACTTTCACCGTGTTTTTGAAAGTTTGAAAGACATGTATGAAGTTAAGTTATGTTTTTGTTAGCAGAAATATTCTAGGCAACAAAACAGGGAAAAGTAGCAGACACTAAAATGCATGCTGTCAGTTTGATCATTATGGCCATTCAAGGGCATTTGTGTTTTCGAGTAAAATAATGTTAGAATGAAATATACACACATTCAGGGAAAGTCATGGGACTATAGCTATATATACAGTACTGTGCAAAAGTTTTAGGCCAACATTAAATCTGTTGTTTTACTGATGGTAAAATGGATATATGTGACTCTTTACCACAAAACCAGTCATAAGTGCAAATATTTTTTTTTTAAATTGAGATTTATACAGGGTGAATAAATTATCTTTGTTAATGTATGGTTTGTTAGGATAGGAGTTAGGTTAGATTAGAGTTTGAATTATTTTGGTTTAATTGTTTAAGACGTCTGAAAGACAATGTTGGACAGAGGCTGTTTGTCCTAGTTTGAGCTGCATTTCTACCTGTGTTGTTAGCAATATTGTCTGAATTGATGGAATTGTGAATGTTGAAAAGTACAGATAGGTTTTAATTCATTATGCCATTCCTTCTGGAAAAGACTTCAGTGGTAATCGTTTTCATTTTCAGCATGATAATGATCCGCTATTTGCAGTGAAATCCTATTTGGAGAAAGAAAACAGCTGATGAAACACAGTTATGAAATGGCCTCCACAGGGTCCAGACCTGAATATTATAGAGGCTTTATGAGATCACCTGGACAGAAAAAGAAAAATAAGACACTCTAAACCCAAAGAAGAACTCTAGAAAGTTCTTAAAGAAGCCTGATATTACACAGCACATTATTTTAGAAAATGTCAGGACAATTAGAACAAAACAGTTCAAGCTATGCTTGGTGCCAAGGGAAGCCACAATGTTGTGCTGTTGTTTTTTTGTTTCTACATATTTCCTATATTTTCCTATAGTTGGTTTTTAATAAAGAGACTGATTGATTATATACTGTGCAAAAGTCTTAGGCCAACAAAGCTGGTATAGTGGTGTTAGTGAGGCCAGCAGGGGGCGCTCAACCTGCGGTCTGTGTGGGTCCTAACGCCCCAGTATATTGATGGGGACTCTATACTGCTCACTGAGCGTCATCTTTCGGATGAGACGTTAAACCGAGGTCCCGGCTCTCTGTGGTCGTTAAAAATCCCAGGATCAGGGTTCATATGGTCATGGAAAACCTGAAAAAGTCATGGAATTTTGACATGGCATTTTCCAGGCCTGAAAAAGTTTTGGAAAATCAGAAAAACCCACAAAGTTTTGGAAAAGTCATGGAAAACAGATATCTGTATACTTGAATACAGGTTAGTGGTCTTTACTACTTTTCTGTCCTTGGCCAATCACATACTCTCACATTATTAGTGCGGTGTAAGCATTATCTAAATCAATTTTACATAGATATAAATATAAGCTGAAACTAAATAGATTGTTGCGTGTTTTTTTTACGATATACTGTAATAAAGTTTAACACGTATTGTTTTTTACCACGTATATGTAGACATTGCATGAAACATTAGGTCATGAAAATTTACTTGAAAGTCTTTCATCAATAAAGTCATGGAATTTTAGTAGTAAAAATGTGTATGAACCTTGCAGGATGTCCTTTGAAAAAGAGTAGGGGTTTAACCCCGGCATCCTGGCCATCATGGCCTCCTAACCATCCCCATATGATAATTGGCTTCATCACTCCTCTCCCAATCAGCTGGTGTGCGGTCTGGCGCAATATGGCTGCCTACGCGTCATCCAGGTGGATGCTGCACACTGGTGGTGGACGAGGAGATTTCCCCCCAATGTGTAAAGCGCTTTGAGTGTCCATAAAAGCTCTATATAAATGTAGGGAATTATTATTATTATTATAGTGCTAAGGGCTTTTGCACAGTACTGTGTGTGTGTGTGTATATGTATATATATATATATATCTTACTTACTTACTTACATACATACAAAGTTATTAAATATAAAATGTAAAATGGTTAAAATGATTGCCTTGATAGTTCTAGTGCTATTGAATAACTCCAGTGTCATTTGTAGCATTATCTAGAAATGCATTACTCAGGGATGACCAACAATCTTCACGGCAGTGTCATTCTAGAGCAACCCTCAAGTTGTTTTGTCTACATCCTTGTGAAACTGGAAAATATTCACCCTCACAGTTTCAGCAGTAATGGGACTCTTTTAGCCCATCCTCCTCATATAGACTAACCTAGTTCTCAGAAGACATTTGAAACCAGAGGAAGTGTCAGGTGGTACAGCGTCGCTCATTGAAAGAGAGATGATGTAGAAAACTGATGTATTAGATGAGCCGGGGGAGGATCCACCTGTTTGTCCAGTTTGGTGGGGAAATCCATTAGCAGGCCTTCTACATGGAAGTCATTTGGTTCCTCTTATGTTTTTCATGTATAATGTAGTTAAGCAGATCACAACATGTTTGATCCAGATTGCTGTATGCAAGAGAGATATTGTATTACTATTCTGAAATCGAAGCCCATAATCATAACTGGGTCAATGACGTGACACATTAATTTGTTGGAAAGTACATAAAAATGCAATTCCTACATAACTTTAAGGATCTGTAATTGTTTTTAGCATTTGAATTTTATTGTTTTTTTTTTTTTTTAATTGCAGATAATACAGATGAATGTCAAATACAGCACATTAACATATAAACAAAACATTAAAAGGACAGTTATAGTGTCATACATTTCTGTGCATATTAAATAATAAATATTAATTATGCAAATTAGAATGTAAAGCAAAACAAAGCACATTCATTCATTCATTCATTTTCTTTTCGGCTTAGTCCCTTTATTAATCTGGGGTCGCCACAGCGGGATGAACCGCCAACTTATCCAGCATATGTTTTACGCAGCGGATGCCCTTCCAGCTGCAACCCATCACTGGGAAACATTCATACACACTCATTCACACACATACACTACGGACAATTTTTTTTTAGCTTACCCAATTCACCTGTACCGCATGTCTTTGGACTTGTGGGGGAAACCGGAGCACCCGGAGGAAACCCACGCGAACACGGAGAGAACATGCAAACTCCACACAGAAATGCCAACTGACCCAGCCGAGGCTCGAACCAGCGACCTTCTTGCTGTGAGGCGAACGTGCTACCCACTGCGCCACTGCGTCGCCAAAACAAAGCACATACATACTAAATTAAGTAATTAATTAATTGGGGGCATTATCATAGCCATTATTATTTCATCTCATTACATGTTTGCTAACATTGTGGGTCACAAAAATGCAGATATGTTCTCCATTTATTAAAATAGTTTCAATCTTTCTCTGTATACTTGAAAGAAAGTTTTTCAAAAACTGTCACTCATCCAAATTTCGAGATCCACTCAAAGATCTGAGGTCTTCTGGAAGATTTCCAGTTTTTCGTAATCACCCGTCTGCCTAATATGATACAGTTCTGTATCCACTGTGATTCAGCTTTATCAATGTGACTTAAGGGACAGGGGTCACCATATATAAATCTGGGCAAAAGTCGTACTGTGTCCGCAATATCTTTACCAGATAATCATCCACCTCTCTCCAAAAATATTGCCATAATACATGAATTTGAGTCAGTAAGCTGCATTTTAATTATAAACAACTTAACAAAATCATAGAGGAATTGTATTCATGTGTTAGAAAGTTTATTGGTGAAAACGCATCAATAAAAGAATGCACTAATTTGCTCACTTACTTCTGCTTATTCCCTGCTTTATCAGGGGTCGCCACAGTGGAATGAATCACCATTTTCTCTTGCAATTGTTTTACAAAGCGGACGCCTTTCCAGCCACAACCCAGCACTGAGAGTATAACCCTCAGTGCTAGGAAACACCTACACACTCTCCCATTCACACACTGAGGCCATTTTAGATTATTCAGTTCAACTTTGCCACACGTCTTAGGACTGTGGGGGAAAGCACATGGAGAAAAGATGACTCACTGGGACTCGAACCAGTGTCCTTCTTGCTGTGAGGCAACAGTGCTAACCACTTAGCCACCGTGTCGCCCCTTAGACTAATCTAATCTTATATTATTATATCTTATTTTAACATTGTTTTAACATTTAATATTTTGCTAAACTTATAGCATGTTGGTTGCACTAAAAACAAAATAGAAAATTAGCTATATCATGGACATGGTACTCATGACTGATTTTTAATGTCAGAGAATTTGACCTTTTTATAACAACAAAAAGGTTTGTTCATGTTCTAAAATATCTAGTGGTAGAGTGGTTAGCTTCCTTAAAGCTAATATCTTTAATTCTAAATATTTATGATTTAATAAATTATGACATTTGTAAAAAACAAAACATTTCTAATAGGTTTGAAACATCATTAAGGTGAGTAAATGGGATTTTTATTTTGGAGTGAAAATTTACTTTCATGGCTTTACCACATTACAAACTACACTAAACATAATGTTTGCTGCTTGTTTTAGCTACTTATTTAAAATGAGTGCGGTGCGCTTTTTATGTCACTAGGCAACTACTGAATCAGCTGCATATTGTGCGAAAGTGTTGCTGTTGATATTGTTATAATTGTAATATTTAATAATATTGTGATATTCAAGATTTATAAAGTCATACATCTCTGGAGAACAGCGACCACTAGTCTTTCCTCCATCTTTAAAAGTCTCCATAGTCGTCTTGACAACGCAAACACTGCTGTCACCTCAATGGAAACCCTGCCTCTGCTTCCATTTGATTGAAGAATGAAAAAGGCGCGAGACACGAGGCGCGCAGGGTGCAAAAGCAGCCGCAGAACGCTCGCGGTCGTTAGTAAACTGTTTAAAAGACGTGCCTCTCAATGCAAAAAACGCGTTCGGTGTGATCGGCCCCTTAATTGGTTTATGTTCAATTTACTTATATTTGTAAACATGATTGAGTTAACTTAATTGATTTGTGTTGGGACAATATAAAGGAATTGTGTGGAACCCATATATGTATACACTGTAAAAAATGCTGGGTTCCACATAATCGATTTGTGTTTGTCAACATAAAGGAAGTAAGTTAACTTATTAGTTTTGCAAATTTAAGTGGCTTAAACATAAAACATTGGACATTTCAGCTTATTTAATATAAGTAGTTTGAACAAACAGCAAACATCATTTTTTTGAGTGCATAACAACATGAACATAACATATTAAAACGTTATCATAAGAGCAGATACAACATGCGTAGTTGAAGATGAAAATTCATCTCAATATTTAATTTGACACTGATAGCGGTTAGTGAAGCGCAGGCTCTTTGAAACCTTGCTGTCTCTGAAGATCATGGTAGAGGAAATTCCAGACCGTCGCAGTGAGTATAACACGGAGGACGCTGATGATGTAATCCCTCAAGAGACACAGGGCTTTGTTGTCATTTTGTCCTCTGCATGCTTACGCGCTCTGCTGATGGGTTGGGTTAGTGTCTCTTGTCAGACAAGCAGCTGAAACTGTGTTCTTTTTGTATTTCCACACCATGTGATTTACCTGTTCGGTGACCACATGCTGATATGATTGCATAGTGCCCTTTACCCCCTTTTTATTTTTTATTGGACTGCAGTGGTTGTGAATGAGTGTTCCTCCCCAAGATGATGTTTGACATGACCTCATTTGAAAGTCAGTGATTTAGATCTTGCGGTGTCGATGTGGTGCAGTGTTTTGTGGTGGGCTTGTGTCATGAAGAATGTCGAAGCAGCTGTAAACACACACCAATGCAGCCAGGACACTTCCCTTTACTCTAGAGGAAGTGACTTTATTATGGTCATGTACATTATATGTTAGGGCTGCACAATATATTGTGATAATAGTTCTGAACAGTTATTGTGATAATAGTATATGGGATTTTTTTTTGCAATAAATTAAATGTATATTTATGTGCCAAGCATTTCATGTATATTGTTTATCCAGATTTTTGTACATTGTAAAAAATATCCGTTAATTAACAGCTTCTATATTTTGTGATTCATGGGTGTTTTCTCTGTTTATTTATGCTTATGCATTACATTGTGGTATCTTAATCTCTGCTCTATTAACATTTGATGTTAAAAATTCAACTCTGCAGACTTTTATTGTCATTTTAGTAGTTTGAAACTGTTCATTCATTCATTTTCCTTCGGCTTAGTTCCTTTATTCATCATGGGTCACCACAGCGGAATGAACCCAAAGCTGGGAAACATCCATACACACTCATTCACACATATACACTACGGCCAATTTAGTTTATTCAATTCAATTCATGTTTATTTATATAGCACTTTTCACAATATAGATTGTGTCAAAGCAGCTTAACATAGTTCTAGTAGAGTCCAGATTACAGAGTTGAAGTTTAGTTTAGTTCAGTGTGGTTTAAATTTCACTGCTGAAAGTTCAAACACTGTAGAGCAAATCCACCGAAGCGCAGCTTCACAAGTCCCGATCCAAGCAAGCCAGTGGCGAGGAAAGAAAAAACTTCACCAATTGATGAAGTGAAGGGAAAAAAACCCATTTAGAGAAACTAGACTCTGTTGGGCACGACCATTATTCTTCTGGCCAAACTTCCTGTGTGAAGCTACAGTCTAGGCGCCGGAGGCTGGAGAAGCTGGACGTCCATCGTGGAGAAGCTGCAGGTGTGAGTAGGGCACCGGCGGGAGGTCAGGCTGGCCCGCAGGAATTTATTCAATTCACCTGTAGCGCATGTCTTTGGACTGTGGGGGAAACCGGAGCACCCAGACAAAACCCACATGAACACGGGGAGAACATGCAAACTTCACACAGAAATGCCAACTGACCCATCCGGGACTTGAACCAGCAACCTTCATGCTGTAAGGCGACAGTGCTAACCACTGAGCCACTGTGTTGCCCTGAAACAATATGTTGTATATACAAAATAATACATATAGAATAAATCCGTAACATAACAGAAAAAGTACTGGCAGTTTATTTAAGGCTTTTGCACTGTAATTTACACCACCAACATCAACTCAGACAATATATCACTTCAAACTATTAATGTTAACAAAAGTAACGTTTTTCATCTTTCCAATATCAAATGTTGTTGGACAAAAGATCAAGGTCCCACAATGCAATTTAAAACATAAAAAACATGAATCACAAAATACAGAAAATTGATGTTTTTTATAGGTGCTATTATGTTATTGGCTAGATTGGGTCCAAAGGTGAACTTAGTGCCTCAGAGCAGAGAGTTAAAAGTAAATACGAATGGTAGGAGTAGAGACAAGTGAGGAAAATGACAACAGCGAATAAGAATCAGAATATCTGCTGAGGTTTAGTCATTAATGGTGTATTAAAGTCTAAATGTTTGACCCTTGACTTTATTTTAGCTTCAGATTAGATCAGAAAATTATCTATTACCTGTATGTGTTTTTTTTTAAAATATGAAATTGCATAAATTATAGATAAAACCAGCTAATATTTTTTAGAGGACATTTTATATTGCGAATATCGTAGTACTCAACAACATCACATAGTGCATATTTTCCCAGTATCGTGCAGCCGTATTGTGTATATATGTATATAATATATGCATGTATCTATGGAGGTGTGTGTTAGTGCCTTAGTGTCCCACCAGTGACGATATACAGCCACATCGCACTGCTACTCGTGTGATATTGCGTTTATACAACAGTTTGACGGCATAATCGTGTATATAAAAAAGAAAATCAAACACGGAGACTCTAAAAACCCTTTTGTATTAGGAACTACTTTCTTCTGCCATTCATTTACATCTGCAGCTGACATCAGAACAGCAGAAGCCGTTACTAATTCACCAACGTCACTTTAGAGCTAGTATTTGAATGATTCTCTAGCGTAATGTCTAAAGTGAAGACAAAACAGGTGATTTTTCTGACATTTTAAGATTATAAGGCTGAACGGCATGAAATGCCATCAGTCTACAGAGATATCTCTCTACAGTATTATAGTTTATTACAGTCTACAGTATTTTTCTGTTGCAAGCGGGATATCACAATGATGAATCCCTGAAAAAAAGCAGCGCAATCACTACCAGATTGCTGTTGTCCAACTGTGATAAAACATTTTTTTGTCATTCAGAGCTATTCTGAGAAAATGTCAGTGTGAGAGTTTGTAGAAACATGTAAACGTGAGAACATGGAAACAAGTTAACATGAGTCCATGGAAACAAGTTAACACAAGTCCACAACCAAAACATATGTTGCCTTGAATAGCTCAGTTAGATAGGTCGATTGATACACGTGCTGAACCTTTTGACTATACGAGTTCGAATCCCATTGATGATATGTAAATTATAATACTTTTTTAAGATTAATTTTGGTTCTATACTGTTCTGCCACACAAATATTAAAATCAATAATGTTTACAATGACACTGACACCAAGTAATAAGAATATTTATTTGGTATGGGCATGTTTTGTTGCTGTGAAAAAGTGACGAATCTGCCAATCTGCAAACGTGAATAGTTTACATCTGGAAATGGTCACCAGTTAAACCGTAACACGGACATTTCTTCTTTCTTTCTGCCAACACAACACATTCCTGATATGTGAGTCCCATCTCACACTCAATACACTACAATTATATGGTGTAAATACAGCACTACAACATACAAAAGAGAGAGATCGACATAGAATATCACTTACCTGTTTAATAAGGATTTGATCAGCTGTAGTTTAAAATTACGCTGTATTTTTCCTCCTCTAAGGGCTTATGCAATCTCTGTCGACATCTTGTGGATGGACAACTTCAACCGTTTTTGCTCAGTATGACAGGCTAATGGCCGCCGACGTGCTGTCTCTCAGAAATGATAAATATTTAAAAATAGGCACTATCCTTGTAAATAAACTGCATAGTTGCAATCTAAACAACTACATTTTCGACTAAAAAAGCCTCAAAAGTACATTGTTGCCCAACAGCAGCAGTATTTGTCAAACTGTAGAGTGTCCTCTGCTTGTTGCTGTATGTGGGCAGAGTAATACAGAAGGGTGAAGAGGTGGTACGAGTGCTGTTACTGGCAAAATATCACATGGCTATCAACCAATCAGATTCAAGAACCAGACAGAACGGTTGTGTGTGTGTATATATATATATATATATATATTTATACAAAATGTATGTCTCAGATGTACCATAAACGTGTGTGTGTGTGTGTGTGTGTGTGTGAAGGTGACTTTGTTATATGCACTAACGGAAGCTAAAGTGTAAAAAGCATAAATGGACCCCTTTAAAATCACATTTAATATTCCATTTCCAAGATGAATTCTGTATTCTTTAAACAAAGAATTCTCTGCTAATGTCAGCTTTTTAGACCTTGGCATTCTAGATGTCCATTTATTCTAATATTCGGGTGAAGTTTTATTTCCTGCTTTTGATAAAGCCTACATTAGCAAATATAGAAGCATGAAAGTCTTTCATAAACATATAAAAGTCTTTGTGATTTTGCGTGTCTGAGCAAGAGAAAATTGATTTGTTTCATTGGACATGTCATGCAGGTTTTCTTTGTCGTAACTTATTGCAGTCCCAAGTTACAACAGGATTTCACTGGCCATTTTATGTATATATTGGTGGCTTCAATTGCTGAATTAGCTGCAGCATTTCTCCAAAAAAAAAAAAAAAAAAAGCATCTTCGTAGTAGTTTTATCTACCCATATTTTGGTGCAGCATTACTTGTTAACTATTTAGGTGAAATTCATATTGTTATATGTTTATTTTTTAAAACACATGTGAGACTTTATAGCTTGCATGTAAGTTGTGATTATGTGCTGTAGAATTTGCAGCCCATATATAATAATAATAATAATAATATATTTGTCTGTTGTATTGTTTAAATACTCTATTAAAACTCTGAGCAGTTCCCATATACTACATAATTGTAATTTTATTCTTGCATACTTTGCCACTATTCTTCAAACAAATGTAGTTTACCCATTTGTCAGCAGTAAGACTTTAATCTTTTAAAATAATACAATTTGCTGTGATCACTTATTCTTTTAATAAGTGCAGATCACAATAAGTGTGTTGTTTAATTGCATTGAAAATGATTTCATCCATTATTTTAAGTGTATTTTATTTCAGTCATTAAAGTAGACACTTTATCAAAATATATGCAAGGTATTGGATAGCAGGTTCTCTAGCAGGTGTTCTAGAGAGAGTTGACTCATACTTGAGTTATTTTAAAATGATTTGCTACTTCTGTGTGATTTATTTCACACAAAAAAATGCAAATTATGTGTTTCACAAAACATGTCACTTGTCAATTTATTATTATTATTGTCCCACCAGAATTACACTGCCCTATTTTTTAGTTATTTGAAGTAATATTTTGCTTTTGTCTGGCAGTTTGATGCAAAAGCTTAATCAAAAATCTTTTTTTTATTCTTGTTTTTAAAACATTATTTGTTAGAATCTGGGGCCGATTGCACCAGCAGTACGTAAGTTAAAACGTAGCCTAGTTGTGACTTAAAGGGACACTAAGTTACAATTTGCATGCTACTAAATATTTTTGTGTTGTACCACTGAACTTAGTTTAAATGTAACGCTACGCTCCAACTAAATATTTACGGCAGCCTCCCCCCCATGTATAATGGTAGAAAAGAGATGACAGCGAGATTAGTTTACATCGGGGAGCTCGCGATCATAATGAAGAATGATCTTCCTCTACTCACAGCCTTATTTTCCTCCCAAATCTCTCAATTTTCTTTCTAAGAGTGTTTTGTGTTAATTGTATCCATCCATTAAAAAAACGAGAATTTCTTCATGACTGAGTTATTCTTACTGTTCTTTTCTCTTTCATGACTAGGATATAAAAAATATCAAGTTTATTTTTTTTAAAACTTCGCGTGCATTCACGACTCGCGATGCAGGTGTGTGCGTCGTCTGTTATCAGTGACTGACTGTAATTTAATGTGCTATAAAAATTTAATTTATAATTTTATTTTCGAAGGACAGTTATTTATAGATGCAATAGTTGCAGAATTTTAAAGCAGTTTAATGATTTAAATGCTTTTTATTGGATATTACGTCATTCAGTACGACTACGCATGACTTTACGGAGAGCTCACGACCTACTAACTACGGTTTGCCTTAAAAGCATGTGGTGCAACCGAAGTAAGAACAAATTTAGTTACAAACTAGGTAGTAGGAACTAAGCCCCTAGTGTGGACTTTACGTTCCAGTTTAAGAAAGAACTTACGATCAGTTGGTGCAACTCTACCCTGGTGATAAATTGTAATGATTTACATAAGAACTTTAAAATGAATATATATGCATTTTATATGCAAACTGACTTGATATATGTTGTATGTTGCATATTGTAATTTGTGTTGAATTGTACGTTTATGAGTATGTAGACTACGTTGTAAAGGAAATCATCTTGGAAACATCTTCAGCCAGTACAAGATTTTTATGCTCTATCTGTAATAACTTTTTATGGTCAGCTGGACTTATAAAGAATAGCTTGATTCATTTCTGTTGTTCCGAATAAGCCCACTAATATAAAACCACACTAAATCTAATATAAAAAGCATTAACTGAATTATCCTTTGTTTAGAACTGATCTTTTTAATTCATGATCTTTATCTTGTCAGGGAACAGAATTGACAGACAATTAAAGACTAGATTAAAGAAGCATTTGGACCTAAAATCCAATTTTTAAAACTCTAATCCATGTTTGTCCAGTCTGGTCCGCAGTTCTTTATAATATTTGATTAATATTAATCAAAACTGAACTGTTTATTTAGTCATATATAAAAATTTATGAAGTTATATACTTTCTTTATTGGGAGGCTGTTGACATACTGTATTTATAAGGAAAACAGAAAACCTGGATTTGGTTGAGTTTAAGGGTGTACTCACACTATGCTATCCAAACTGTGCAGACGCGTTTCCTGGTTCGTTTGACAAGTGTGAGTGCTCCGAATTGGGCCCAGGCGCGGTTCTTTTGGCCGGCCCTGGCCCGGTTGGAAGAGGTGTGCCAGAGCATGGTTCGGATGGGCTTTGGCACGGTACGCTTGTAGTGTGAGTGCAAAACGTGCTTGAACCCGAAACTGAAGACGCGACGTCACTTTTAAGGGACTGTTTCATATGGATTTATTAATTATTCTTACTTTTTAATGAACGCCAACTGTCATAGTTTATTACAGACGCAAACCCCTCGCTGCACGACAGGTGCACCTTCAGCAAACCTCCTAATACCTGCAGCACGAGGGCTTTTATGGTAACTTATGAGCGTGAAAAGTTGTGGATCTGTTCAGCAAAATATCTGACTGTGTGTCACTTCATCCCAAATGACTAAAAATAATACAAAACAACCTAATTAAAGCAATCTCCACTGTGCTGAGCGAGAGCGCTTCTCTCTGTTAAACTGAACAGTGCATCATCGAAAATGTAAGCGTGCTCTGGCTCGGATGCGATGTGAGTGCAGGCCGTCAGGGGAGAGGGGAGGGGGGACAACCTTGCTATTAGTACGCCCTAATAGTCACTTCCACAAAAAGGTTGCATGATTTAAGGTAGGTCTGGTGATCATTTCAGCGTCAACGTTGCAATTATGCACGCTTGTAATAGTTTCATTGCTGGATGTGATTTGTCAAATAGGGATTATAGTTGATTATACAGACTCAATACTTCAGAATTTGTGGAGTCATTGCAAAGTTGAAGCATAATAGGATGAAAGTTTATCATTTGTATGTGTTTAAATTTAATGCCTGTGACTGTCTTATTAAGTTAACAATTGTTCAATTTCTGCACCGGTTGTAATTTGTTTATTATATTTAATGCAGATGCACTCATCTACGAAAAACGAGAATTCTGAATTATTTACACACAGAGCTATTCGGTCATCTGGTCAAATTGTACTCAAATATAATATTGCAATGTCAGTTTTTCCCAATATCGTTTAATATAATCATTATCACAATATACATTTTATTGATTAAATGATTACATAGTTCCATAGTGGGCAGTCGTGGCCTGGTGGTTAGAGTGTTGGACTCGTGATC
>CAIGQV010000919.1:2744108-2766466 GCA_903798115.1 Danio jaintianensis
CTACACTTCACTTCACTTCACTTCACTTCACTTCACTTCACTAAATGTTGATATTGTACACGCACTATTCAAACAATGACAAAAGTGCTAAAAGGAAATTGGTGCTACTTGAATAAAGCTATACTTGTATTATAATAATTTCATTCATTCATTCATTTTCCGTCAGCTTAGTCCCTTTATTCATCAGGGGTCGCCACAGCGGAATGAACCGCCAACTTATCCAGCATATTCTTTATTCAGTGGATGCCCTTCCAGCTGCAACTTAGTACTGGGAAACATACATACACACTCATTCACAGACATACTTACACATACGTGATCCTGTATGCTGTAACCTGCTGGGGAGGCAGACTGTTGGAGAAGGAGAAAAACATTAAATAAGTTAATAAAAAGGGCAGGTTCTGTTGTGGGGTGTGTACTACCCACTATATAAGACATAGCACATGATCGAATGATGGACAAATTTGTCGGTATGAGGAATGAACCACGATTGTCATCCCCGTTTTGATACAGTCAAAGCGTGTGCATTCTCTTTTAGCTCAAGATTAATTCAGCCCCGGTGTTACAGGGAACGATACAGAAAATCATTTTTACCAACAGTGATCAGATTGTATAACCAAAGTCGTAGTAGATGAATAATGCTAAATTGTAATAGCATGAATACTTTAGATATGGACTTGTGTCTACTCATTGTTTGAAACTAAGGTGTGCAGTATGAATGTAATTTTATTAATATTATTGCCTTTTTATATATGTATTTTATTTTATAGTATGGAGAACTCTGCTGTGACATGTGAATTTCCCTTTGGGATTAATAAAGTCTAAACAAACAAACAAACATACATACATACACTATGGCTAGTTTAGTTTATTCAATTCACCTGTAGCGCACGTCACCGGAGCATCTGGAGGAAACCCACACGAACACGGGGAGAACATGCAAACTCCACACAGAAATGCCAACTGACCCAGCCGGGACTCGAACCAGCGACCTTCTTGCTGTGAGGCGACAGTGCTAACCACTGAGCAACCGTGTCGCCCCATTATAATAATTTGTTATACTAAATGCTTTAATTAGGCTTCTGATACATTTAAAACAATAAAGTCAACATTGTGTGAGGTTTTACCTGTGGTTGACACGATCTAGCTCTGGAAGTCCAATGGTTTATTGAAACCATCAAACTGTTACAGTATTACCCCTTAAAAATAGGTTGTTAAAATTTGACAGATTTAACTTTTTTTTTTTTTTGGGTCTGCATTCAAAAACAAACTGTCAAATGGGTATTTCTAAACGATAAAACATACAGTATGTTCATTTGTGTATTGACCACCAGCTTTATCAGTGTCGTCATAAGTGTTCTAATAATAAAGAGTAAAACTAATAATGATAATGATGAGTAAAAATAATAATGATAAAACCATAATTAACTGTCTGGTTTCTACAAATTTCACTTTTAAATGATTGACATTGAGTGATACAAAAATGATTATATTGATTATGAATAATTTCTTAACCATTTTTGGCCATATCACCCAGCCCTTAATTGATGTATGCCTTTTGTGTTTGTGTATTTCAAGTCGTATCTTAAGCACAGCAGAAGTACCCTAGCTCCTTCTGGTCCTCGTTCTCCAGATCTTGCCCATCTTTCTGGTCAGGGCAGCAGGCAGCAACCAAAAACAATAGCAGTGCTCTGATTCAGATCTCAGGGAGGCAAAAAATAGCCTCATGAGCAGTGACCTTCCTGCTGCTCACTGTGTTGCTTCCCCCATTAATGTCTCCAGGGGTGTGATGTCACTTCCCCAGCATTGATCGCTCTGTTGTGGCTCGAGTGGATGTCCTCCAGCTGCAACCTGTCCCGGTGGCTTTGCTGTCACTCACATTGTCTTGCTCACATTAGACCAATGGATTATTTCTCAGACGGTTTGACATTATTGTGGATTTTTCATATTCAGATTTTAATCTCATAGTCAACAAGAGTTCACATTTGTTTACTATTTATTGAGAATTGTGTGGTGTAACAAGTAAAAACATATACATTTAACATAACATATTATATAAATAGAACATATTGTCATTACCTCTTTAATAAAGGTGAGTTTAGGCATCTTAATCATATATGCATAGTTTATTAATTATTAAATATCATTAATTGTATGGAATCAAAGAAGCATGACTCCAAAACAGGTATATTATTTCTTTGTCATTAAAAGTTTAAAGAAGTACAAATATTAATAAGAAACAAAACAGATTTGGGTGACACGATGGCTCAGTGGTTAGCACTATCGCCTCACAGCAAGAAGGTTGCTGGTTCGAGTCCCAGCTGGCCATTTGGCATTTCTGTGTGGAGTTTGCATGTTCTCCCTGTGTTGGCGTGGGTTTCCTCCGGCTGGATAAGTTGGCGGTTCATTCCGGTGTGGCGACCCCTGATGAATAAAGGGACTAAGCCAAAGAAATGAATGAATGAAAACAGATTTGTATGCTTTTATAATGATTTAAAACAGTGTAATGTATAATAAGCTACAAAGTTTAAAACTGATTCAAACTATAAATAAAAATTTTACTCAATGGTTTTAAAGTAGGACTCTTGTTGGACCATTAACTCCATTAAAATTCAGCTCTGCATTAGTAGCTTTTCGCTTTGCATAATCTATTTTATTTCAGATTTTTCACAGCCTTTAGTCTTATGAATCAATAAGCCCCACCTTTGTGGTGAACTGGGAACTTAAATGCGTTTTAGTCTGCCTTATTTCCACTCTGTTGATTTTTCACTGGAATTCCCCCTCAGTCTTTTTTTTTTTTAAACATCACTTGGCTTTAAAATAATTGTGCTTTTTCATCTGTTGTACATTTAAAAATAACATTTCTGACTAAAAGGCATTGTTAAAAAAAAAAATGAAAGTATGCTTTGTCTATTTCTTTTCTGGAATTCCCATAATGGGAAAGTCTATGTTGTGTCCCATATAATATTATAACTGAATTGTTCTGTCATTTGTAACTGCCTGGGACACTCAGATTATGAAGCCCTCCAGCTGCACATTGACTAAACCTGCTCTAATTTCAGCAAAACAGCGATAACTGTGTTACCTGGTCTTTTGAAATGAAACGTTTGTGTCCGCAGTCAGGCCATCTGCATCCACCCAACCCCCCCGGTTCTTGTAAGGAAAACTGCAACGGATTAGCTGAGCCTGTGTCGGTACAACTTAGGGTTACCGCATTACAATGGGTAAAGCTCACTGGCTGAATTGGCATTGAAAGTGGAAGTCTTGCGTCAATAAGAGGCACTGCTCCCATCTGGCCCCCATTTAGAAAGGAAGAGGGAAATCAATGGCACTTTCCTTCAGGACCGTCCTCTTGTATTAGGTCACCATCTGCCAGTTCTATACTCCGCTTTCAGTGTTAGTGGAGTAATTAATGACTTCTGCTGCACCTCGAGAGTCTGTGCTAACATAGCCTGCGAGCGTCGACCCAGATCTCTGCATGGTTTGTGTACATGAACTACTTGGTACGTCTGACTTTAGTTCAGCCTTCCAGAAGTCCATTTTTATAGTCTAGATTGGTCCCTGTTACTTCTGTGATGGGAAAATGTATTAAATATTGGATGAATACATCAAAAGTAATGCTGTACACCCAATCAAATCTTGATACGGATTATTGTACTATTGTCAAAAGTGCCGACTTCAATATCAATTGAATAAAAAAAAGAAGCACAACCAGAGTTTCCTGCTAGTATTGAGCACTGTTGAGTGGATTTCTAGGAGTTGTTTTAAGTTTTTAACCCAAATGGGAAACGTTTTATGTGTTTTGCCTGTTAGTTTTTTTTTTGTGAGGGGAAAAATGCATAAATCAAAGTGGAAGTTTTTGAAAATGCTGTCAAATGTGTCTGTGTAAAAAAACAAAAGCTAGAGTCTTTGAAAAGATGCTGTCAAGCGTGTAAATAGTATGGGTTTTATGGGTGTAAACCTACACTGGTCTCACGGTTCGGTTACGATTATTATGTCATTGATTCGGTTCAATTGGATATCTCAGTGCATCACAGTGCTTTGACGATGCCTTCCATACATACTTTTATATACAATATGCTTTTTAAGTAGTTGTACTCTAGTGTAACTAATTACTCACTCTCGCCTCCCTTGCCATAGTACGCTACATAGAGCATATGATGTAAATGATGTTACTACATAATATTTAATTCAGTTCATCTTTATTTCTATAGTGCTTTTACAATGTAGATTGTGTCAAAGCAGCTTAACATAGAAGTTCTAGTAAATTGGAACTGCGTCAGTCCAGTTTTCAGAGTTGAATTTCAGTTCATTTCAGTGTGGTTTAATTTTTACTGCTGAAAGTACAAATACTGAAGAGCAAATCCATCGATGCGCAGCTCCACAAGTCCCAAAACCAAGCAAGCCAGTGGCGACATAACCGGTTATGATCTATTACTGAACTGGTACCGAATCGTCCACGTCTACATCATGGTGCATAGAAGAAACAATATATTTTGACACCCCGTTTAGGGAGCTGTTGATTAATGGCAAGTGCAAATAAACTCACAACAATGGCGGAGTACGTGATGGGGCTCAAGTGTTTGTTGATGTTTTATCAGCAAAGTGAATTTACTTCACATTATAACCAATGTGTAGATGCTTGCACACACTGCAAATACTGCATACAAATCAGCCGAGCTGTTGACTGGATTACGTCACTTCTCTACAGGTACCGTTTACTAACAAGGTGACAGCGGCAAAAAACGGCTTTGTATACGTAGTATAACGTTTTTGGACATTTTCACCAATGTATAAACACTGGTTGTTTTGAAAACATTGTCGTGTAAATGTAAAGCTTTTTTAAAACACAATAGAAAAATCTTTTCCGATTTTGGTTATACCATTGTTGTGTGTAAACGTATAGCCTTAAACACCTCTGATTGGCCATTGTGTCCACATGCTCAGTAGATGTGTCTGTAAGCATCCATCTATATATGAGGCATCCATTGACAGATCTGATAGATGTGACTTTCAAATGCTGTGTCTGTGCATCTGTGTAAGCGCTCGATAAAGAGCTCGAAGTAGTGATTATAGTGCTGTTAAATCATTAATTTGTACTAATACAATGTAAATGTTTGTATTTACATAATATATGTGCGTGTACTGTGTATATTTGTTGTGTGTATACATATATATAAATGCATACACATACATATAGATTCAAATATTAACATATATATTATTTATAATAGTTATAATAACAATAAGTTTGTTATATATAAATATTTTAAATATAAAAAAATGAATGAATAAAGGTATACATGGATGCGTGTATTTATATATACAAAATAAATATACACGGTACAATACACGGTAAAATATGTGAAGTAAACTTATTTTGTATGGAATTAGTTAATTTTTTAAGCATTAGTTGATTATTGTAGCCAATCACAAACATATCTGTTGAGCACATGAATACAATGAGTGAACCAGTTGTAAAGACTTTTATTACTTAACCATTTATTATCATATAAATAAATAAAAATTATTGATAAGTTCGTTCTTACTTCATTCTATTTTGGTGTTTGTTACTTCAGTGCATTAATTAAACCAAATTAAAATGATATTTTTTTCTTGCGGACTATCTGAAATAAATTTTGTTTAAGTTTAAATGTTTTATTTCAGTTAACATGTATTTCATTACAAGTTTAAATACTGGAAACATAGTTTAGTAATATGATTTTACTTTTAGGTAATCATCTTTCACTTGAGTGGTATGCTTGCTTTTAAATTTTATCTTTTCTTTTTGCAGCTTTAGACATTTCATTGTAATAACCAAACAGTAGAAGCATTTTTCAAATGCTATTTTTTTGTGGTTCAAAGAAAACTATGAGTTTTTGAAGTCTGAGTAAATGATGACAGAATAGACTACTCCTTAAAGTTTCATAAACCTCATGTGAACCCTACAGCATGGTCATAAATGACAGTAATAATTCACAGAGTGACACAGATTTCCTTGTAAAGTTAAGACTCATTCATGCTTTTTCAGCTGCCTCATGAATGTTCATCCAGTAAGCCATAGAAATTAATGTAACAGTTAATTTATTGTGAGGTTGCACAATCTTACATAGTAGAATTACTGATTATAATTTATTATATTATAATGTTATATAATTACTTGAACCCATGGCTCAAAACCCACTCCTTACAATTAAATTATTTTGTTGCATATGTTTTTGTTCAGGTGCACACCTATTTTGAAACATTTTAGACTTTTGTTTAGGGGTGTGTGATTTTTGTAAATTATAACGTATGTGTTTTTTTGTGTTGATGCACTGTTCTGATTTAGTCAAATTGTTCAACATGGCACTAAAACAACCAGAAGGTGAAGACCTGAAGTCCTTGTGTTAATGAATGATTCATTGGATCATTTATTCAAATGATTCATTCAGATGAGCTGATTTATTTAGAAGTGATTTTTTTGGAATTGATTATTGAATTATTGATGCAAGAGATTCCTTTAAAAGTGGATTAATGCATGAACAAAACTCTGCTGTGCAGCTCTGAGGTGCGCAAATCATCTACTCTGGCTCCAGAACTAAAAAGAGTTTAAAATGTAGCTCACTCAATATTTAACTTCCTGTTTGTTTAAATTGTTGTATAAAATCAGTGTTTCATTTCCGATTATTGTGATTAATGGTTGCTGATGTTCTGGAAAACAGCTTGTGTGATATTGCTTAACCATTTAATATCTCATAAATGTAAAAAACAATAACCCTACAATTATATTTTTCTAACTTAAATTATAGAGTCATTGTAATATGCTTCATCATACAGTAAATGCTTCTCAACTTTTTTAATAGATTTTTATTTTTTAAAGTCTGACATACTGTACAGTTGAAGTCAAAGTTATTAGCCCCCCTGTGATATTTTTTTGTGATTTATTTATATTTTATATTTGACCTTGTGATTTATTTTTTCTTCAGCTAGAATAAAAGCAGTTTTAACTTGTTTTAAAACCATTTTAGGGTCAATATTATTAGGCTTTTTAAGCAATATTTTTTCGATTGTCTACAGAACAAACCATCGTAATACAATGATTTACCCTATAATAATTAACCTAACCAAGTTAAGCCTTTAAATGTCATTTTAAGCTGAACACTAGTATCATGAAAATTATCTAGTAAAGTATTATGTACTGTCATCATGGCAAAGATAAAAGAAATCAGTTATTAGAAATTAGTTATGAAAACTATTATGTTTAGAAATGTGTTCTTTTCTTTAAACAAAAATTGGGGCTAAAAATATACAGGGGGGCTAATAGTTCTGACTTCAACTGTATATGATAATGTCAGCATACTTATCATTAAAACTAGAATTTTTTTTGATAATACCATAAGCAGTGAAAATCATAATTAATCTTCACCGCATCTTTTCTTGTCTGCTCTCTAATCCTCCACATAACCTGTCTCTTTACAGACAACATTTTTTAAAAGAATGTTTTAAATGGCAAGGCTCATCCTAGTGACCTACAGAGGTCATGCTCTTGTCTCAGCGTGTTGCTGGCATCTGGATCACATAGGTGAGGGAACAGAGTTCAGTAAACAGAATGTAAATAATGTAACGTGAGGCAGAAGACTGCGCTAATCCACCTCGTCCACGGTTAGAGATGTAGCCTGATTCTGGAAAATTCACCAGGGCTGTTTTGTCAGCTGTAGACCCGCTCCCCTGGCATCGGAATATAGAATTTCTATTTATGCCGTTTAGTGTGGACAAGTTGGCACTGAGAGGGATGAGTGTGCAAAACACACACACACACACACAGTGCTCAGGTGTTCTGGGGTTGCCATGGTGCTTCCGCTGGCTGGTTCGGCAGAAAGCTGGGCTAATTAACCCCTGTGGATGCAACTGCCTGCGGGCGGCCGTGGTTCTAGGTCATCCCTGCTGACTGGGAATTGCACCAAACTCTTCAGTCCTCCTTTTACCTCTTCTTTCACTCCACTTGTTCCAGCTCTGATTTGGTGCACTTGCTGAGTTTTCATATAGCAGGGTCATATTGTGCTGAATCTGTGGTCTTGTGTTGAAAGGAGATCCAGCGGTGTGACATTGTTATCACGGTATCACAACTTCCCGCAGAGAGTTTAACAATACATAACTTGAGTGCCAAAAATCTGCTGCGATTGTTTCTTATGCGTGGGAGGCCTATGGGGGAAGCGAGATATTTCAATTGCATATCTGGGTTTTGGCTGAGGCCGTTTAATGTGTATTAATGAAACGGAGGACGTGCTGCGTAGTGATAGCCATATTCTCACTGAGAGAGATGCTGTGACAGCTTGTAATTATGGGAACAGATGCCTCTTGAAGGTGTATAATGTTACTTGTGTGCATTTCTTAAAGGTATCATTAATGGTTTGACATTGGGATGCACTGAAATTTCACCACCAGATCAGATAAGCGAAAACTTTGATGCGGAGATGAGCAGCTTGTATATGAAATCAAGGTTTGAGGTTTAATTATGTTTAATGTAATGTATAATAGCAGAAAGTGTTTGAATTAAAGCTGAAGAAACGTATGTTGTGTATAGTGAGTATGACGGTGCTTCAAAGGGAAGCACATTGCGGTCAAAATTCAAACGCACTTGCAAATTTTGTTTCTAGTACTTTGTCTGATTTTGCATGAACAGTGTATGACATCATTCAAACACATTTGCTATGCTATAAATAACAATATTTAATGCGCATTTATTTATATTAGAATTTTCTAGACTCTTAATAGATACTGCATAATAAAAAAAAACAATTCTTAAGGCATGCACTCTGAAAAAGAGGCTAACCTAAATCATTTGTAATAAATCGGAGTACATTAATATTAATAAAATTCAAATAAAAGGTAACAGTCAGAAGAGTCCTGTTGTTATTTTTAAAAAGCTAGATCTCTTTTTGATTAATACAGTCGAAATTATTGCAGTAAGATATGTAGGAATAATTAATAATAATAATAATAATTAATTTCATTCATTCATTCATTTTCTTTTAGGCTTAGTCCCTTTATTAATCTGGGGTCGCCACAGCGGAATGAACTGCCAGCATATTCAGCATATGTTTTACGCAGCGGATGCTCTTCCAGCTGCATCCCATCACTAGCTACGTTTCCATCCACCTATTTTTATGCGCATTTTGGATATGCAAAATTATTTCAAATTTTGAAAATGCGCATAAGAAATGTATGCGCATAACTGAGTAGGATAAACTTTTTGTTCGATAAGAAAAGATGCGCATAATCAACGATGGAAACACTTTTACTGAAGAAATTCCAGTATGCTCATTAAAAAAAGGTCATGTGATTTGGTTATAAGAGATCATGTGATGATTAAAGTGTGTGTGAATGGACAAACCAGCAGGCTGACCACATTGTAAAACATCTGACATGTTGTTTTGGTCATTCTAAAAAGCCTAACCATTTCAGTATTAGTGTTATTATATTATTAATGACCTCCAGAATTGTTAAGAGCGTCTGTGCTCCGCGTCTCACGCCTTCAAACGCCACCACGCGTTCACTGCGTGTCAGCATTGCCTTCTGAGGCGTAAGTCATTTATTAAATGAAGAAAAGATTGACGCAGCTTCTCCTACCTCAGCAAATTCCGTTTTTACTGTTGATATTTGGCGCCATTTAATCAGGAAGTGACGATTTTGTTCTCTTTGACTCGTTGGATGGAAACGCTGCTTTATTCGCACATCTTTTATGCGAAATTCCAGTTTTGCGCATGAAGTTAATTCGCATTTTTGGATGGAAACATAGCTACTGGGAAACATCCATACACACTCATTCACACACATACACTATGGACAATTTAGCTTACCCACTTCACCTATACCACGTCTTTGGACTTATGGGGGAAACCGGAGCACCCGGAGGAAACCCACGCGAACACGGGGAGAACATGCAAACTCCACACAGAAATGCTTGCTGTGAGGCGATCGTGCTACCCACTGCGCCACCGTGACGCCCATAATTAATTTAATAACAATTAAATTGAAGTTGTCGAACTTCAAAAAAAAAAAAAAAAACTGCCAGAAAATTGTACTGGTCATTTCTGTTCCTGTGTATGTTTCTGCCTTTATGCGAGTGCATGTACATGTGAAAGAGACAGCAGCAATGTTTAATATCGATATTTGCTTGTTTAATGTCTTTGGGTTTTGGCTGTAGTGACCTATTGAATTGCTGGAAATATTTTTTAAAGTGATTGCAGCCAAGATCTACCTGGAACTACTTTAGCTGTGTGTTTCACTTAACATAATTGCACTAATCAGACCCAGCATTCAGCAGCTCTGTTATATAAAGAGAACAGTAATAGAAGATGGAAACTGGTTATTCTTGCATTTTTCTGACCAATATTGTTCTTTTGGTTTGAAAGGAAAACTTGAAACAATGTCTCGAGTTATGAGTTAAATGCGTTATTTTGGAGTGGTGATTGGCTGCCAGAATATAGAATACCCAGTGACATGACATCATCCGATTCTGAGCCTTCATCTGCATTTATTTATGAAAAAGAGCTGGCTCAATTCAATCAACATGCACTACTATGAGTATAATTTCTGACATATAATTCAATCATTTTCATGAGATTATTAGTAGATCGTATTAATTCTGATTCTTCTATCTTACCTCCTTTTCAAAGTACATGACACACAAGGTGTTTTTGCATTTGTAGTTTTGAGAATCTTGGACGGGTGGAAACCTGGTTTGCTGATAGCCTCCTTTTAAACAAAGATACTGTCCTGATTCCTGTTGATTTTACTTGTCTCCACAAGCGTGGTATGTGTGTGCTGCAATATTATTTTTGCAGATCAGTGGTCAAATTAAGAGAAAATAATCTGTCAGTGACATCATTTATTTAGGCTAGCTGTAGTAGGCTAATAGTAGTAATAGCCTATAGCAGTGGTTCTCAACCACATTTCTGGAGCTCCTGGACCGTAGGGATGGGTAATACTATATTGTTTGCAATATACTAGTAAAAATTTACCCCACGATAAAAAAATGACTCATTGTAATAACAAGAAAACCTATAATTAGGTTTTTAAATAATTAGTTATTGCTGTAGTACAAGTGTGATAGGTTTCCATATTTGAACTTGTTTACAAATACTGATTTACTAATATACTTAAATTCACCTCATAACACCATAAAATAACTATTTTTTTTGTGACACAAATCATGTAACACAAATTTTGTAAACAAAATCATGCTATTTTAAGTGATAAAGGCTAGGTTAGTTAGCATTGCACTATAAATATACTTTAATGCTTATATAATAACTTTAAGAACACAAATAATCCAGATATTGCCAAAAGCGTTTGTCTATTCTATTCATGTTTGAACCAATTATCCATTTCTATCATCTTTATCCTCATGCAGTGAGAGCTGACCATAGCTGATTACTTCTTCAGTAAAATATATTTGGAGATCTCAGTGAAAACATATAAATTATTGTCAAAATTATCGATATCGCAATAAATAATAGAAAATACTGTGATATAATTTTAGGTCTATATCCCCCATCCCTACTGGACTGCACATTTTGCACATTTGTCACCTTTGTCTTACACAAGCATTTCAGGTCCTAGAGTCTCTGCTAATGAGCTGATGACTTGAATCAGGTGTGTCTGAAGGGAGTGTGCAAAGCATCCAGGAACATGGTTGAGAAACACTGGGCTATAGGGTGCACTGGCTGTGTCCGAAATCGCATATTTCCTACTATATAGTACGTAAAACACAGTAAGCGAGCCGAGTATTATGTCCAAATTCATAGTATTCCAAAAACAGTATGCGAGAAGTACCCGGATTACCTACCACTTCCGGTGAGATTCTGAAGTGAGATTCTATCCCATGACGCCACGTGAGAGATTCATGAATGGGTGTGAACCGATGCAACTGACGTGGGTAGGTCACGTGATAATGACAAATGTAGTACGTCCAAGCTCCATTCATACTCTCATTCATACTGTATAGAACGTACTTTTCTAACAGTCGAGTAGTATATTTAAATTCAAATGTAGTACCTACTCGAGAAGTAGGCGATTTTGGACACAGCCTATATGCTTTCACTTTTGAATTTGCAATCTCTTTTACATTTTTTACTTTTTATATTCTCACCGTTCCTACACTGCATCAGTCTTAGACAAACACTATTGTGTTTAGTTTAATGAATACGCTGCAATGTTAAGTTGGCTGTGCTGTAAATGAAATAATTATTGTGTGTGTGAGGCTCCAGTCCAGTATGGTTACAGATTTTTCTGTAACTTAAAATGCACAGTCATTTTTGGTTGTACAAAAAAGATTAAGACATCATTTAAAACTGTAAAGAGATTACTTCTATTTGCATTTGGAAGAAGACAACTAGGATGTACTTGTCTTGGCATTAGGGGTGTGAACCTACACTGGTCTCGGTTCGGTTACGATTATCATGCCATCGATTTGGTTCAATTCGATATCTCAGTACATTGACGATGCTTTTCATAAACAATTTGATATTTTACTTAGCAACACAATAATTCTTGTATTAAAATTTATAATTTATAAATATATTTATATATTAGGGGCAGCACGGTGGCGCAGTGGGTAGCACAATCGCCTCACAGCAAGAAGGTCGCTGGTTCGACCCCCGGCTGGGTCAGTTGGCGTTTCTGTGTGGAGTTTGCATGTTCTCCCCGTGTTTACGTGGGTTTCCTCCGGGTGCTCCGGTTTCCCCCACAAGTCCAAAGACATGCGGTATAGGTGAATTGGGTAAGCTAAATTGTCCATAGTGTATGTGTGTGAATGAGTGTGTATGGATGTTTCCCAGTGATGGGTTGCAGCTGGAAGGGCATCCGCTGCGTAAAACATATGCTGGATAAGTTGGCAGTTCATTCCGCTGTGGCGACCCCAGATTAATAAAGGGACTAAGCCGAAAAGAAAATGAATGAATGAATGAATTTATATATTATTTGTAATACAATTTTGTCCTTTAATACAAGCAGCCAGATATATGTACTGTACCTTTAATTTTACCTGCTCAAAGAAAACACTCTTTTTGAATGCATCAAACAAAACAGTACATGCACAGAACAACATGAGCATTTATAGCAAATAAACAAATGTAAATATTATCCCGCTTGCTTTTTGAGCAAGTTCTTAAACGCCTATGATTGATCACATGCTCAACTGAAAAGGCTGCGATTGGCTTTAACGGTCAGCGCGGCACTGGCGCTGTTCAGCAAACAATGACTCGGACACTGATGTTAAACGGCCGTGGCCGCAGCTGGTCTATTATAGACGGTAACGCAGTGGAGAAAACTCGATCTGCAGACACGCTTGTGCCTGGATCCACAAGTAACGTTATTGTTATAACAGCTGAGAGAGGAGATAAAACGTTACCTCACGAACATGCCAGCAGGTCAAAGGGGCCACAGTGAGTGAGAGAGAGAGAGTTTACAGCTTTTGTTTTTTCTTAGCTGGTACTTCCCTGTCAGTGAAAGACTGTCCAGCAAACTCACAAGCACTGAATTGTGCACAGTTATCTGCTTTTTTAGTAGTTGGAGCGTTTTAATCACTCGCAGTCTCCTCCCTCACCATAGTAAGCTACCGCCATATAACGCATATGTGATAAATGATGTCAGTACATAATAACCGGTTATGATTATTACTGAACCGATACCGAATTGTTTGCGTCTGCATCGCGGTGCATCGAAGGAACAATGAATTTTGACACCCCTACTTGGCATGAACATCATTGAACTGAGCACATCACAGAAATGAGCCAGCATACTATTTGTTGACGCAGTTTTTTTATTTTTTTGATGTGTTCATTATTTAAGGCAATGGACCTGCACTGTCATCCATCTGTCCACTGTGTAATTCAGGGGATTCTGACGTGTACAACTTCTCTCTGAACTGCTGTAGCTGCTCCTCTCTGCATTGCTCTCCATCTCACCTGTGTGTGTTCGCATTGCCAGTGTGCTAATCAGCTTTCGATGCGTGTAATGCCTTTTTTATGCAATCCCTTCCCTCCTTTTGCAGCTGAAAACACCCCTTTTCCAAACCCTTTTTTAAATGGAAGGTGTGAAAAAACACTGCTAAAACAGTGGGGGTTTCGTGACACTTTAGAGTAGGGCTGCATAATATATAATTTCAGCATAGATATATCAAAATATGCAAATATACAATAGACACATGGCAGGATCTGCAATTGCATATTTTACATAGAATTACTGAATATCTGTACATCAATATTGTTAGACTCCACCAAAAACATCATAAAGCACTGTTTATTTCATTTTTATCTTTGTTCTATTGTTTTCATCTGTTTATTTTATTTAGGATATTGTGCTGTGTTTCTGTAATATTACTGATGACTGCCGCAGCAATCTTTAGCCTACAATGTGGTATTTGCAGGTTGGTTGTTATTAAAGAAAGAATCGGTACCCAGCTTATTTGGAGCAGTTGCTACTTCTCTGAATCACAACCTGTAAGTGTGATTATATGGTTCCCTTCATGTTCTCTGTTGCATGCAAAATGTGTATTTAGTTGTGTTGTGGTTCTCAGATTTCCAGCCAGCAGCAATCTCTGGTAATTTGCAATTGTCTAGAAATGTGTAGATGAATAGTGAATGTTTGTCGTTGATGTTACTTGAAGTTTTGATAAGAACAAAGCAATATGCTGCTGTCCAAACTGCAGTGCTTTATCAATATGTTCCTGCATTGGGCTAATGCATTTACTATTACTGCTTGGTTGTTTACCATCGAGCTGTGGGCTAGGTTTGCTAACCTAAGCATAAAACAGCTTATTTCCTCTCTAAGTCTTTATTAGTTGAACAGAATGCGGCACCGTTAATATTATAATAATACAATGTACATTAAGTGATGCAAGCACCGTATATATGTCAAAGTGGCATAAACAATACTGGCACTTACCATTGAGAGGTCCTGCTCCAGTCATGTTTGACATTTACATTCTGCTTTGACTTGATAAGGTAAAATTGAAGCCATGTTGTCTTTTCATACACTGTATAAAATGTTTTTATATACATTTTATACATTTGATATGCCGTAATAATGGTGTTTTGTTTACAACAAGTGCTAAGACCTATCACAACAGACTGGGTCATCCAATCCTGCTAATCATGGCAGATTAGTGTCATGCAAAATAGAGTTTTAGAATAGTTATTTACAGAATGAATCATTGGACAAATACAGTAAAAATAAATGTATAGTTTGACCTAGCATACATGTCAACCTGTTGTTGGGGAATTCTGCAAAACTAAAATATACATGTTTCATAATCCATAATAAGAGCACTTCAATCAAAATTGGCTTCTCTGTTTCTGGATTAGATCATTTCAAGTCATTAAATTCCAGGAAAGTTTTCAGTCCACTGATCCAGTGAACGCATTCAAATGTTCAGTCCAAAACAGCACTAATATAAAGCAAACCAGACTGATTATGTCAGAGATAGCAGAGACCAGTGACTCACAGCTCTTTTACTTAATTATTCATTCATTCAAGTGTGTGGTGCACTTTCTAAATACAAGCTCTGTCATTTTCTCTGATGGGCTGATCGATCACACACTGTCTTTATGCACAGGCTTGTTTTAGTAGATTCACATAGTCTTCACATGCATTCAGGATGATGTTTTCATTCATCATGTGTATGTTACTCTCTTTAATCATTTTGATTTCATCCATGTTATGTAGTAGGTATATGCTTTGAGGTGAAATGTTCTATATCAATTATCAATCATCGTTCATTCATTTTCCTTTCGGCTTAGTCCCTTTATTAATCTGGGGTTGCCACAGCGGAATGAACCGCCAACTTATCCAGCACATGTTTTACGCAGCGGATGCCCTTCCAGCCGCAACCCATCACTAGGAAACATCCATACACACTCATTCACACATACACTACAGACAATTTAGCTTACCCAATTCACCTATAGCGCATATCTTTGGACTTGTGGGAGCACCCGGAGGAAACCCACGCGAACATGGGGAGAACATGCAAACTCCACACAGAAATGCCAAATGACCCAGCCGGGGCTTGAACCAGCGACCTTCTTGCTGTGAGGCGATTGTGCTACCCACTGCGCCACCGTGCTGCCCCATTAATCATCATAGTGTTGTTTATTTAAAATAAAGTACATTGAAAAAGGCTTGCAGAAAGGACATATCCATTTCTGGATAGGAGATAACAAGGTAAATTTGTAAGCTTTTCATGATAAATGTCCAATTATTCATACAGTTTCTAATATTAAAAATATACATATTTTTAAAGTTCATTACTAGATTGAATACAAGTTCTTCCTGTTTTGAGTTATAAAACATGAAGCCTGACATAGTTTTTATTTTTTATTTTTTGAATGACCAGTAGATTTATGTGACAGCCTGGTAAACACTCATGACCGCTTTACCCTCGGTGAAGATGCTTTCAAAGTGAACAGGATCGTCAACAGGATTATTAAGTCTGTTCTTTGAGAAGATAAACTTTTACATGTGCAGGCAATTCTTATATGTGCCTGTTCTAAAAATGTATTCAACTTGTTTAATTATTGATAGTTAACAGACATAAGGCCAAATTAAAACAATAACTTAGATTTCTTTGAATACGTTTTTAAAAATTTCAAATGTTTTCTAATATCGTTCCTCTATGGGAATGACCATCCTCTGTTGTGTGATTTTTAATTATTATATATTTTTTGCATTAACAATCTGCTTTTATATTTCTATTTCAATAAATGTTTGCCAGTAGACATTAACACTACCTGTTAGCAGTATCTCATTGTGAGTTAAATCTGTTCCCAAAGCTCAAAATGGTAGATAGTCTGAATGTTTAAAAGGGGTTGCTTGGGGAGTAGAGCCCGTCCCACCAGGGTCAGCTTTTGTTGTGGGTATCTGTGAATCCACGGCTCATTGGGTGCTTGGTGAGTTCAGTGTGTACAGGCAGTATCCTGTTTCATGTTATTATTATTTTTCGCATAATAAATTAACTAATGCTAAATGTAGGCTATCAGTATACTTTTGCCAATCAATACTATACTGCTTTGTTGGAAATATGTTCATCAGTGTACATGCAACAACTAATGGAACAAGAAGCAAATATTAATTATACACACAAATGGTGCTCTTACATGTAGACAGACGAGGTGTGGCAAAACTAGGCCACTCTCATATTACAAAGCTGTCTCCAAACTGCATGTGCGCCATCAGAATGCTCTAGTTTTGTTGTATTGCATCATGCTGTTTACATGCGCTGTGGTAAACATGTTTGAAAAAATAATATTTGAGTAAGTACCAACAATTGGTGGCTCAGAACTGAGTTTTTAGAGGTGATCTAGAAAACATATTTTGTAAAACTAGTGTTCCAGATGATGTATTTTTTTATTTTTTACTACACAGCAGTACTGTCAGGAATTGTGCAAATACAGAAAAGTGGGTCAAGCTGCCACAAGGTCTGTATCTAAGTAACTGTAAGGCTTAAAATAAGTTACGGGAGACATTCAAAATGTGTTTTGTTATGGGGCCTCTAGGAAAGGAATGATTTGAAACTGAATTTTGAGAGGGAAATCGGCCTAACTGTCATTCAATCTTGTTGTGAAAGAGGTGTCGCTATAGTCTCGGAAAAACAAGAGTTTTTGTTGGACAAGCTAGATGTGTTACAGTATTAGCAAGTGAAAGTGAGTGATTAATGCACCAAAGACAATGTGTAATGTTGTACAGTAGATTAACAATATATAATCTACACTCAAG
Source organism: Danio jaintianensis (assembly GCA_903798115.1). Taxonomy (NCBI): domain Eukaryota; kingdom Metazoa; phylum Chordata; class Actinopteri; order Cypriniformes; family Danionidae; genus Danio; species Danio jaintianensis. Next base: position 2,761,869 of record CAIGQV010000919.1, read on the forward strand.
ACAACAACGAAAAGAAACACAGTACCTATTATTATTATTATTATTATCATCATTATTATCATATACTAAAATGCTATATACACAAAAAATTTTTCATTCATTAAATTTCTGTGTCCATGTGTTGATCTTAATAAAAAATGTTTGTAACAATTTTAGCATGTATTTGAAGTTTGTTTTCAATAGACTGTAGTATGAAAACACAATTGTTACTTTTTTATTAAACTATTATGCAAAAAAATCACTTTTATAAGGGGTTTAAACGGTTGTGTGGCAACAGTATGTGACTATAGCCAGCCTCGAATGATAAACATTAATTAATTATTTTTTTAGAATCACACTTGATAAAAACAGTCTGCAGAAACACTTTGATTAACATTCTTCCTTTGTACATGTCTTCAGAAGGGGAAAGTCCCGCCCATTAGTGACTATCTCTCCCTCATTAGCATAGACAGCCCTGTGTGAGAGACAGCCGTCCACATTAGAGTTTTTACATCATACCTGATGAAGATAATGTCAGTAAATAAGAGGAGTATAGATGTAAAGTTTTAGGATGCATAAATGAGCACTGTCCATTTCAGTTTTTCACAGAGATAACATTAGTCCTGTTTTAAATCCACTGCTATGCTGATGCATAGGCATTTGTAGCTCCGCCCTCTTTTGAAAAGAGCATAATCTCATTTGAATTTAAAGAGACCGTTGCCAAAATGGCACAATTTGGATCAAAGCCTAAAAGGGGCAGTTTCAAAGAGTTCATTCATTCATTCATTTTCTTTTCGGCTTAGTCCCTTTATTAATCAGGGGTCACCACAGCGGAATGAACCGCCAACTTATCCAGCATATGTTTGACGCAGCGGATGCCCTTCCAGCCGCAACCCATCACTGGGAAACATCCATACACACTCATACACTATAGACAATTTAGCTTACCCAATTCACCTATAGCGCATGTCTTTGGACTTGTGGGGGAAACCGGAGCACGCGGAGGAAACCCACGCAAACAAGGGGAGAACATGCAAACTCCACACAGAAATGCCAACTGACCCACCCGAGGCTCGAACCAGCAACCTTCTTGCTGTAAGGCGATTGTGCTACCCACTGCGCCACCTCGTCGCCGTTTCAAAGAGTTATCAAATATTATTTGTGTGATAGTTTGAGCTGAAACTTCACATACACACTCTAGGAACATCAGATACTTATTTAAATATCTTATAAAAAGGGGCATAATAGGTCCCCTTTAACAATTGCATTCATAGTTTTACCATGCCAAATGTTTCAGTGCTTGCAAGAACTAAATGAGTTCTAAATGATGCAGAATCATGAGCCGATTCAAGTTGTTCATGGTCTGATTTGACCAGTTGATTGAATAAGAGGGACTTGAATAAGCCATTTACTGACCACCCTTGCTTATTCAGAAAATACAGAACACCAAGCAACGATTTCTGACATACAATGCTCCACTGCATTTAAGGGTCAGCATTCATGCAATACAAATGCATTAAAATCATTAAACACTTTTGACAAATGCAACAGCAGTAGTATAAGACAATAAATGATCGACTAATCCTATCTTTTATATAATAAGGGGGCCAATGCAATCATCTTTAAGCCAGAAACATACTTTATGAATGTATGTAAATTCAGACTTGAGTGCTTGAAGACACAAACCTGTATGATTTTCATACTCAAAAAGCTTGTTTCAGCTCTTTAATTTGGGACAAATTACAGACAAGAACTGAATAAAAGCAGGTCTGCGTGAGATATGCAATCATTTAGGTTAATTATAACACTTTGGGTGTGGTTAAAACTATGAACCAATCCTCTTTCCCCTCCGATTGAGCTGTTTGAAGGGTGATGCCCCCACTGAAGATGCATCATCCAAATGCATGTTCAATGAAAAAGATTTAATGATGTATTAACAAGCTAGTGCTATGGGTGTATATGCAGTCGTGTATGATAAATATGGGAGGTGTTGTTTTAAAGATGTACAAGCTGACATTAGGCACTCACTTAAAAAGAAAAGAAAAAAGCGCATCTTAAAGCCCATCAATGTGTGATCACAGACGCAATATTGATTTTCAGGTTAACAAACAAGAAATTATCATTGAGTAAGTTACATTTTTATTCACACTATTAGTTTTTTTTGTTACGGTTTAGCCATTAGTTCCAAAAAAGCCAAAGCAGAACATGTCAGAATTCATTTACGATTTATTGATCCTTTCGTAAGGGCAATTGCAAAATCAGATATTGTATAATATGGCAACTTTTGGTGGTAAAATGACTTTGTCACTTCTCCTGTCTGACTTCTCACTGAATTTTTTTTTTTTGATTTGTCAATTTTTATTGGGGGTGTAATGGTACACTGAAGTCACGGTTCGGTACGTACCACAGTTTTGGGGTCACTGTTCAATACTAACTATGGTACAACAGGAATAAGCAACATATCTCAAGGGCTCAAGTGCTTACTTATAGTAATAATAATAGCCCTACTTTATAGTATGGCAGTTTTGAATGAACCTTTTAAATAAATAATTCAGGTAATCACTCATAAAGACAGAGATTTGCTGCCACCTACTGGCAGATTTACTTATTCATTCACTTATTTAGATTTATTTATTCACGACAGGCCTAAACCAGAAAACAGGACCAATGTGTATGGGTTTTTGGTGAAAACATAATCGTGTATTGGTATAAAATTTTCCCCCATATTTGGCATTTAAGTGGAAGATCTGCTCCTACTTTCACAAATGTGACCCATGTGCACTTATGTCTTATGTTGCACGGGTATCTTTGGCAAAAGCCAAAAATACTTTCTATGGGTCAAAATTATATATATATAAAAAAATAATAATAAAAATAATGCCAAGATTCATTAGAATATTAAGTAAATATCATGTTCTGTAAAGATATTTTATTAAGTGCCTACTGTGAAAATATCATGACCTAATTTTTGCTTAGTAATATACATTGCCAAGAACACAATTTGCTGAACTTTAAAGGTGATTTTCTCAATTTTTTTGAAACCCTCAGATTTTAGATTTTCATATGTCTCAGCTAAATACTGTCCAAACAAACGACACAATATTGAAAAAAGCATATTTATAATTTTTTTCAGATACTGCACAATTTTTAAAAAAAGTAACGCTTATTACTGGTTTTGTGGTCAAGCGTCACAAATGCATTTTAAGTTTTCAAACCTTTTTTCTGAAAGCCATGCAGAACCGGTTCTGTAAAATCCCCAACACTCTGCATTTTGGAGGCCCAAAACTCCCCTTTCTCTCCTCCCACTCCCAGAGTTCTTTCCTCATGTGTTTTTTATTTACTGTGGTAAAAAGCTTGAAGCTTTGCTAGCTTTGCTATTTCTTCTATCATCTAGAAGAAAGGTAAGGAATATTAGAAGAGGTTTTATTACCTGTACTTTATATTTACCGTCCCAAGTATAACAAAAAGAGGAAGCAGACTCATGTTGATTATTTAGTTTGGGCAATCAAAAATGGCCATTTGGTTATCACGTAAAGGTAAAATCAATGGTACAAGGTCAGCTGACGAAGTGTCCATTTTTAAAGGGATTAATAAAATCAAGGTTTATGTGGAATAGGCTTATTACCAATTTGGTTAAAGACAATGAGACTTCATTTTAATTGTGCAGTGAATAATTGTCTGTGAAATTAACATTCATTGAAATAAACATGGGTTCATTAGAAATCTTTGTCTAACCGCTATTTATTTATTTTTTTGTTTGTTTGTTTTTATTTATTTTAATTTAACTTTTTAATGTAATGGAGTGCGCCTTCTGTAATTTATATTCGATCATGTAATTTAAGGGACAAAAGGTTAAATTGTAATTAAAGTTCTATTTAAAGTCAATTTCTCTCTCTCTCTCTCTCTCTTTCTCTGGCTGCTGTGGCTTTGCTGACTGTGCGTGAGTTTTCTCAGGAACAACAGTGACTCACTTTTGAGGTAGGGGGGTGTGCGAGTTGCCTTGTGACGCAGGATGATGTCATCTCCCCTCTCGAGTCAGTCATCCAGTTGTGCGTTTTTAAAAGCGAGCGCGTCTGTTTTATCACTCTGTTCTGAGGTTACATATCTTGTTTGCTGCACTTTCCTCTTTGATCTGACTGTCATGTTGATGGCATCTCCCACTCGCCTGTCAGTCTCTCTGTCCGCTACCGCAGCATCACGCTCCATTCAGATGTACAGAAACTGTGATCAAGGAGGACAAACTGTGACTATAAATTATACACGCTCAGTGGCAGCCATCACTTCGGCACTGATGCCTGTCACACTCTTTCCACTCCCTAGGATTTTATGCTGTGGATCACAGGCAAAAGCAAAGCACAACTGCTAATTGGTGCAAGTATTTGTTATTTCAATAGTCAACTAACGTAATGCTGTATGTATATATATATGTATATGTATATATATATATGTATATATATATATATATATATGTATATATATATATGTATATATATGTATATATGTATATATATGTATATATGTATGTATATATATATATATGTATGTATATATATATATATATGTATGTATATATATATATATATATATATGTATGTATATATATATATATATGTATGTAT
>CAIGQV010000919.1:2783474-2799347 GCA_903798115.1 Danio jaintianensis
TGCCTATGCCTCATACAAACACAGCACAACAAATCAATGTCAGTCAGTGAGAGGATGGTCAAAACACAGCCCAAATGTATACACAAAGAAAGAAGGTGGAACTTACTGTAGTTTCTGTGTAAAAATATGATTCCTTCATATGTTTATAAAATTGTTAAGCATAGTTAATGAAACAGTTTCTGTTTCTGGAGTAGCATCCAACTTTGTTGATCTAAATTTACTGTTGTGTTTTGTTCAGTAGACTTATTTAAAGACAAATGAAAACATTCATTCATTCATTTTTCTTCGGCTTAGTCCCTTTTGTGCATCAGGGGTCACCACAGTGGAATGAACCGCCAACTTATCCAGCATATGTTTTACACAGCGGATGCACTTCCAGCTTCACACACATACACTACGGCCAATTTAGTTTATTCAATTCACCTATAGTGCATGTCTTTACTGTGGAGGAAACCGAAGCACCAGGAGGAAACCCACGCGAACACGGGCAGAACATGCAAACTCCACATAGAAATGCCAACTGAGCGAACCAGCGACCTTCTTGCTGTGAGGCAACAGTGCTAATCACTGAGCCAATGTGTCACCCCTCAAATGCAAACATTTAAGATTAAATATACACACGGAAAAAGTGAACGTCGTGCTGAAAAATGCTTTTTTTGGTCAGAGCCTTGTATCATTTTTAACTAAAATTAAAATATTTTACATTTATTATATGTTTTTGTTTTGACATAACGTGCCTGAAATGTGATTACAGAGGGTGATGCACACTATTATCAACATATATTTAAAGGTTAGAAGAAGTCTATCAAGTAATACATGCTTACTGATGCAATTTAATGCCTGTTTTTATGTTTATTCTAATTGTAAATCCCATCCAAGGCATCCATAACATTTGAAATGATTTAATACCTAATCAATCAAATACTTAGCAGTTTGTAAAGTGCTGGACATAGCTAGTTTGGCTGTAACCTAGATTCCTAGTACTATTTTAGTGGTCAAAAGAACACAGGATACATTCTAGTATTGAACTGTTGGTCTGTATACGTCAGATACATATGCTTTGCCTGTGATTTTAAGCTGTATTGACAAATTAAAAAGTTTTTTTTTAAGCATAAGAAAACAAGCTGTGAGGCCTCTGATTTCTGTTTCGCTTCTGTATGAACAGCCCCTTATCAAGGTGTGTGAGACAAGGATCAGTATGTATTAAAATATCCTTTTTTTTTGTTCTATGTTTTATTTAATGGGATTTTTAGATATATTTTGAGGAAAAACCCATTGCCAACTCGCATTGCTGACATCTTGAAAGGCTTCCTGTGTTCTAAAGGAATCCGATGGAGTTCTGCCAACTTAATGTCCTGTTTTTCTGAACACCAAGCACTTCCCCTCACTGCCTCTCTTCTCTCCATGTTTTTTTGTGTTTTGCGCTGTCTTATCTTGAACATGTGCTTCGTTCCATTACAGTTGCATGGTCAACACTGTTGACCTCTGGACAAAGAGGAATGGAATCTCCACGCTCAACATTAATGTACAAATCATTTAGAGCATCTTATCATGTTTGTTTGTGTAATATAACACACCCAGTGGACAAATCAAGCACTTCAGGAAAAAGTACAGACACTCAAATTGAATATTAGTCTAGTAAAAATAAGTATTAAGTGTAAAAAGTATGTTTATTTTGCAAGACACTTGTCATACGCTGATAATTACTACTCAGTCTTGTTGCCTTAATTTGTTCAAAGTTGAATCAAATTAACTTTTCTAGTCATCTCAACTAAAACTATTAGGTTTAACTTTGCTTAACTTAAAAAATGTAGTTGAAACCTGATTAACTTATTAAAATAAATTAAAGCAACATAACATATTGGTGCTAGTTTTCCCTGTTGGGAAGAGGTGCAAAGTTGGTTACAGTTGGTTCAAATAGATCACAACTTTTAGGAAATTTACAGCAGAATGTCACACATTTCAATAAGCCCTTAAATTGTAATTCATACACTGTAAAAATAATTCTTTGCTGCCTTAAATTTTTTTGTTGAATCAACTTTTGGAGTCATCTCAACTTACATCAGTCAAACTAACAAAAAATATAAAGTAAAACTGTGTATAACTTCAAAAATCTAGTTGAAACCTGATTAGCGTATTAAAATAAGCTAAAGCAACTAAAATACTTGTCTTGACTTTTTGTCATTACATTTCTTACAGTGTAGTAAATACTACAGTATTTTGAATCGTATCATAGTAAAATAATGGAATCATCTGTTCTGATGTAATGATTCTGTAGTTGCTATGGTAATAAAAATAAATGAGCTCATACTGTAGTTTTCTACACTCAAAAAATTACGTTTGCTGTTTGTTCAATCTACTTATGTAAAATGAACTGAAACAACACAATTCTTGAGTTTTTTTCTGCCAACTTTTTTGTTTTATGTTCAATCCAATTAAATTTGTAAAAACTAATAACTTAGCTAACTTAAAGGTGCTATATGTAAATTTTTGACTCTTCTAAAGCATAAAAATACCATAATAGGTTTGGAGATATTTAAAAAACATGCCAAGTGAACATTCTTGCTTATCTGAAAAACAATGCTAAAGTGAGTTATTCTGCTTTGAAAATGGGCATTTTGTGCTGTCTTTGTTTTGGTTCTTTTAACCCGCCCAATGCCAGTTTAGCCAGTTATATTTCAGCACCCCGGGTTGCCTTATTGGAATAATTTTTTTTTTTATTATTTTTTTTTTATTATAAGACATAAACTAAATCTGTATTGTAAAGTGTTATTAAGCCAAATTTTTGAAAATGTTTTCATTTGAAACATTAAATTTTTTTTTAAATAAGTGATGCCGATTGTTATCACTTTGTAAATGTAACTTAAATGCAGTAAATATAAGAATGTTATACAATTAATGAACTATCCTCTTCATAAGAATAATTTACTCTAATTCAAACTTTCTACAGAAACCTCCAGCTCACTTTTAAGCAACGCTTGGACACACTTGTCTGTATTCACAACAATATCCTCAGAATTTAGTAAATACTGTTGTAGATAAAATGTAATCGAGCAAGTTGTTTTCGCAGTAGCATTGAAGTTTTCTGATGGAATAAGCAGCGATGCCGCAGGACGCAGTGTAATTACAGGCTCCAAACTCACTCCAAAGCCACCTTTTTTTTCTCTCCCATATTTATAAAATACGTAAGGCTGTATTTGAAACATTATTGTTATGGCAGTAATGCTTGCCATCTATCTGTTGACAGAAGGAAGTCAGGCAACTGTTGTCCAGATGGATTTAAAGAAGATGAATTGAAGCTTGGCTTTTGTTGCTAACATCTGTGACTGCGAGCTGTGTTATGTAGCGACAGCTAGATGGCATCAGCATATTGAGTGACCTGCAGCAGGCTGGACTGAGGGCCTTTGTCCACACCATGTCCCACTTAACCTACATGTACTTTGCCCAACATGTAAAAGTCTACCTGCAAAGCTACAGTACTATTCAACGTTTTAGAAATGTGTGTAAAAGTGCTGTAAAATGAGGATGATTTCAAAAATAATGCAGGAAAGCATTTTATTTATCAGTTAACTTATATTAACTAAATCAAATCAACATTTGGCATGACCACACTTTGCATTTAAAAGACTTGATACACTTGCCCATAGTCCTTCAGGTCCTTCATGTCAGATCAGATCTCTGTGTGGAGCACTGGCTGTTGTCAGACTCCCTGTGCAGACAATAATCTCACTGTAATTACAATTAATAATTAAAAAAATGTTTGGAAATGTAAATTGATATTTTATATATATTCATATATGATATTTCATCGATAAATTGATTTAATCTTTTTTTTGTCAATATTTACATCATCCCTATAACATTTTCAAAAATGTTCTTTTTTTTTCTCATCAGGTTAGATATTAATTATTAGTAATAATCACTTAAACCCCTGTTGTTGTAGTATTTGTTGTTGTAGTAGTAATAGTTGTTGTAGTAGTTGTTGTAGCTGTAGCAGCAGCAGTAGTAGTAGTAGTAATAATAATAATAATAATAATAAATTTTATTGTCCTTGAAAGGAAATTTGTTATGGGCATCACCATATTGATGCAGACATACAATAAAAACAATACAGAAAAAAAGAGTAGTTACAATGAAAATAATGACACAACTTAGATAAACTCTTGTTAAATAAACCCACTAAAACAGGATTTCTTGTATTGGTTCAACCTACACTTAAAGACTCTATATCTCCTACCAGAGGGAAGCAGTTGATAATGTGAACACAAAAATTGAGTTGGATCATTCAGAATCCTTTCCACATGATTTAGGACACAATTCTCATCCAAAACTTGAGGATTCAAATATTCATCGTGCCCAACAATTTTCCATCCTGTCCTTCACAGGTGCATCAACTTAGATTTACACTGTAGGTTGCCATCCAAAGCAGTATGCCAGTTGTTGTAATAAAATACATATTTAAGGTCTGGATTACTTTATTGCAATTTCATGTAATTGTTGTAGTAGTAATTGAAATGGAATTCAGTTTAGCATGGCATTTTAATTCCGTTCCTAGAAAGAAGCGTTTTGCCATCATATTGATGATGGTTTCTTGTCAGTGTTTTGGGCTGTAACTCGGGATATCTGGTTTAAATCCAATGCTCAATGACAGATCAGCTGTTCTCTGTACAGCTGGCCAAATCCTCTTTAAATTGCGATCACGTCAAGAGACTAAATCCTGCTTCCTGCATCACCTCAACAGCTCCACTTCCTCTGCATTGCTGGACCATGGTTGCATCCGTAGTGCTTTGCATTTTAAAAGTTTTTTTTTTTTCTTCTTCCCCCAAGAGAAACTGGTTGCTTTAAAGTAAAACCCGATCGAATGAGCTACTTTGCTTGCTGTTGTTGTTATAAGTGAATTGGGTAAGCTAAATTGTCCGTAGTGTATGTGTGTGAATAGGAGTGTATGGGTGTTTCCCGGTGATGGGTTGCAGCTGGAAGGGCATCTGCTGCATAAAACATATGCTGGATAAGTTGGCGGTTCATTCTGCTGTGGCGATCCCAGATTAATAAAGGGACTAAGCCGAAAAGAAAATGAATGAATGAATGACTGCGGACAATTTTAGCTTACCCAATTCACCTATAGCGCATGTCTTTGGACTTGTGTGGGAAACCGGAGCACCCGGAGGAAACCCACGCGAACACGGAGAGAACATGCAAACTCCACACAGAAATGCCAACTGACCCTGCTGTGGCTCGAACCAGCGACCTTCTTGCTGTGAGGCGACAGCTCTACCCACTGCGTCACCGCGCCGCCCATGACAGCAGTTTGCATGTTGCAGTTTTAATTGGTTATTTAAATCAGCCGTTTCTGTTATTTATTAGCCCGATTACAGTCCTTGCAGCACATCTTAATATCTGTGAACTTACCCAAGATGCAGTTTTTGAAGTTTAGTCAGTATGTTGGCATTGTACAGCTGAGGTTGAACGTGAACCATGCGTGAGTTCAGGATGATTTTTTTATTTTTTATTTATTCGGCAGGTTGTTGTTGGAACGCTGCTTGAGAGGCAGAATGAGCATATGGTGTGATCTGTGAAGGGTGATTAAGGCAGGAGCTCTGCAGGGATGCCCAGGGGGTCTTGGCTCAGCTGCCACTCTGATAGGAAACGCCATACTGCTCTGGCCCACTTTGGTTGGGATTGTGGCTGTGCAATTTTCATAAGATTACGGAAGCATTTGGAATGTGCCATATAGTAGAAAGAAAACACTGAGTAGTTAAACTAATTCAACATTTTCGATAAGCCAGTGTGCGCGATGGTGTGTGTTTTTTGAGCTTCGGTCTCTGAACTCCAACCCTTCTTCCACCTGCTCATGAATATGTAATGAGTGCGCTAAATGCCACACTGCAACCGCACGGCTCATGAATAATTAATGCTCGTATGTAGCAACATGACTCAAATGTTAGCCTGAAACCCTTGAGATGACCTCAAAGTTCCTATAAATGGGGCCAAATACATTTGATCACCACGTTAAGCCTAGGTTTGACCTTTAACCTGGCTTAGCGGGAAACGGTGTATTATTAATGCTTTGCGTAGAGTATAATGCAGTGTTAAAATCGTAAACTGTCACTAATGAATGCTTTTCCTTCTCTTTTATGCAACCTTGGTGCCCTTGCGGTGATCCTCACAGGTAAGATGTGTTTTATTTATTGATTTAGATCTAGTAAAGCAGTTGATTATGTTCTGTTTTGACCAGTGGTTGTCAGTCATGGATCTGGGACCCGATTTAGAGAAAATACAATATTAATACTGTATTATACTGTAGATTTGTACTCTCTTATACTGTAAATACTGTGATTCTTCACTTAACTTACAATTTAGTTTGATTACAGTTCAGAGTATTAAGATGTTAAAATGATTCTCAATGCATTGTTTTCTTCCAGTTTTTGTTTAAATAATAATAATAACCCCAATATAGTTATTCTTTGCCTTTGTTTTCAAAAATAATAACAAAGATGCAAATTACAAACAGCAGAACAAACATAATGTAATGCCGGGTTCACACCAAACATAAAGATGGCAATGGCCATTATGCGGCTGTCTGTGAACATGTCAAACCAACGATCAAAGATCACAGATTTAAGCCTAGGATTTCAGGAATCTTTTAGCATTTCCCAAATTTGTCTCAGACGACCCAATCCCACAGTGTGAACAGGGCTTTAGTCACCCGAATACTTAATTGCATGTTTGGTGTGAACCCGGCATAAGACAGCAGCAGCTTTATTATAATGCGCAGATCCAAGGTAATGTTACATTTCTCCCCAACTGATTGTTCACTTAAGACATAAGAAACTGTTTATGAGCAAATGTGCTAACCAATCAGTGTTCTTATTATCTAACACTTTCAAAACAATCATGAATTGAAATAAAGATGATATATACATAATAGATAAAAATCTAAAAATGCTGTTTAAAATATGAATACATTAAATGGTTATATAAAATGATACTTAAATCACTCTTGAATTGGCTGTGATTTATGATTTATCATCACACAGCGTTTTTATCAGGTGAACAAGCACAATTTGAATGGCTGAAATCTTGTGCAAAGGCTGGTTATGATGCAGTGTTGCGTTAAAATGTGTTATTAGATGTTATTTTCTTTAGGATTTTATACAATTAATCTGTTTCCAGTCCCCAAGTATTTGAAGAAAATTTGGAAAACAATAAGCAAGTTTAAATGTAACATTGTAGCATAGTTGTATTTGCTGTCCTTGTAGTATTTTCTGATATTCACGTTCCTATGTGCACTGTTCCTCCCAGTATGTTACAACTGCTATTCTTGTTTTTTTTATTTTATATTTTCATATTATCTGTGATGCTTAGCAGTATCCCATGTTCCTACATAAGATATATATATATATATATATATATATATATATATATATATATATATATGTATGTATATGTGCCATTTGCATTTCCTTTGAGTTGTTTCATGTTCTGATCTATTCTTTGACTATTAATAGCTTATCTCAGCATTACACATATCTTTTAAGATGGTTTCGTGTGAATTGTGTATGTATCTGCATTCATGCCCATATGCCAGTTTGTGCATGTGTTCCAGCAGGGGTCTGTACTCTCTTCTAACTGACCCATTTTCCAGTGCCTCATGGGGGGATGAAAGGCAGCATGGTTCTTCTCTCTTTCAAGCTCTCTTCTCATCAAAGAGAGCAGGAAGAGCTGCTCAAACGCACCTTATTCACTGTTCAAATCTCTCTATCCCAGCATCCCCACATCGGCTCCATTGCGGCTCAGTTGGTGGCTTCATAACGGCCTTTTTATGTCTAAACAAGCTCCGTTTAAAGTTTTTATCGGGTTTGCGTGAGCTGACACAGAAAAAGCCAAGCATCTCTGGCGTGTTGCAGGGCTGCGATTCATATTTAATGCAATGCGGAGAGTGTGTGAGCGTGTCAATGCGTAGGCGGGAAGCGCCAGTTGAGGGTTCGTTTTTGAACGCAGAAAGAGCACGCGAGTATCTTTTATATTCCACCGCAGTGTCAATTCCCTTATGGGTTTGCTCATTTTCTGATCTCCATTTTTCCAGTGACCTGCAAAGGTGGTAGTGTTCGTCTCTTGTCGCCATTTTGTTTTAGTTTCAAGCATCAAGGTTGTTGAAAGGCCTTGAAGTAAAGTCTGCCTTCAGTAAAAGTGGCCTACATTATGTGGCCATTATATAACAGACAGCCAGTTTATCATGTTGCTTTCAAACTTAAAGGGAGGGGGGTGGGTATCATGACATTTTTGTTTTGAGATTTGTCTATAGTGTTAAGACAAGGACACAGTTGGTCAGCAATGGTCCCCCTAGTTGGTTTAGTGTGTTCCACACGTCGCCTCTCGTAGTGTTAACGCCGGATCGAGTGCGAAACCAAAAACTGAATGTAACCAAGTATTCCAAGTGTAACAATTCAAGTCAAGAGGTACACAAAGAATCCGGCTGTGATTTCACTACATTTCTCAAATATTTGCAAACCTGAATTATTATCAGACATATTTTCATGAGCGAATCCCTCTGGGATGAGTGACCGGTACTGTGATGATGCATTTCATGTCCCGAATTTCCCTTTGTGGAATGAGACAACAGACTACTTCCACCCATGGGTACATCCTTTCACGCAGAAACAAAACGCATTTTAGTTGGCTACTGTTTGTTTGGTGTGTTCATGTGCAGTTATTTGGTCCAGATGGGACTAGGGGTGCACGATACTGGAATTCGGTACCAATCGATACTGAAATTTTAAAAACTCAACATTTGAGCGCTGCTGAGCACGTTCTTAAACAGTGCTGATTTGCCGTTGTGTTCAACTGCTCAACAGAAATGACTGTGATAAGTAATCAGTTCACCGAACTCACTGCTGTTTACTGAGTGTAACCACAGATACAGGGACACTGGAGCGTTTTAAAGCCGCGGTTCATCAACGGATCGCTTGTATGTCAGCTTATAGACAAACCAGCTGATCGACGTGACTTTAAAACACCTCACAGTTGGTTTTCATTGGGTCTAGTTGTTTGGCTACAGGTTGGTGTGTCCTGGCCTTTAATGTTGGATTCTTGTGCAAATCATAGACCAAGTGCTAAAAAACAATTTGCACGTTTGACAGAATATTTCTTCATCAAAAATCCACTCTTGTATGTAGGATACCATTTCTAATTTTTTTTTTTTTTTTTTCAAACATGGCTCTAGCTGACATCATTAAGGGTAGAACTTCTTATGGCCACTTCTCATGGTAGAGCATGCATGTACACACAATGGCGAAAGCACTTCCATTAACAAGCTTCAATGAGGATAAAGGCTGAATTAGACTTCTGCGTCAAAGTATGTGACTGTGCGAAGACTGCGCCGGACCAGCCACGTGCGCTCCACACAGAAGTATAGCACTGCACAGGATATTCTGAAGAATAGCTCAAAATAAGTGTGTTTTGGTTGTAAATAGAAGTTGACATTGTTCAGCCGTAGGTAATTTAATTCTTTCACAATACATTTTAAATACTTCAGCTGATCCACTGCATTTCTTTTTATTGAACGTGACCTTTATTTAAAATGCATCACTTTTATATTTCAATGGCGATGTTCCTAGTTTATCACTTGACACCACAGCCTTAGACTGCGGTGGAGATTAGAGCTGCTGGATTCACAACACGTAAATTCATCAACTTTTCCAAAAATACAAGTATTTGTTTAGACTTTAGAAAAAGTGGCTTTTTACCTGGGAAAAGAATAGAATAAAAAAATTTGTTACCTAAACAGTGTGATTTGTCAGATTATGTCTAAAATTATTATCATTACTGTCTTCCGTAAATATTTTGCAAACCACAGATGTTTTGTTTTGATAGAAACAAATAGTAAATATGTGTATTCAGATGTCTGCAACCCAAACCAAATGTTATTTCATTGAAAACACTGAAACATTTTGATTGTCGACTCCATCCACGGCACTCCTCACAGAGCTTTTCTTATCCCATTGAGAATCGCAACGGTGCATCTTTCTCTTATAAGTATTACAAATCTGAAGACTTTTCGGGAAAAGATTGATAGAGTACTACTCTGTAGGTACTCAAGATTAATTTTAGATTGGGTAAAATGATCATGACCCCCCTATAAGACTATATTACTTGGCCTGAAGCTTAATGTATATGATTATATGAACTGCTATCCACTTGTTCAATTTGACATCATGTGTTAAATTTTCTGCCTTCAAACACTCTATCACATGCCAAAAACAACTACAGATGGTACTATTATACGCTCAATGTGTGCTGTAATATTGAAAATCATGTTCATTAACTATAATAGTGTTACAATACTGAATGTTTATATCCGTGGCTAATATCAGATGGTCATACAGTGATTTATCTTTTATAAATGCTTAAAATATTGGTGTCTGGGATACAGCAAGTCCATAGACTGTAGTTACAGCATGATTTTGTAAAATATTTGCTTTAATGTGTGATATGACTAAACAGTGGTCATAAATTTCATCTGTTGAAATCTTTTTCAAGTAAAATGAGTGGAGGCTTGAACTCTAAAACTGTTTTCATACATCACTACTTGCTAAGCAGATTACATATAATTTGTGGCAGTATACACTACTTCTGGGGGGGGGGGGGGGGTTAGGTTCAGGAGAAGCTGTCAGGAGAAGCTGGTACTGTTGAACTGTAGTGAAAACAGACCATGGGAAAATTTGCATAGAATAAGCTCTCTATTAGCTCTTTCTGCAAAAAAATAAAAAGAAATTAGATTGTTTTTCCATCTCAAATAAACACACTTCATCAGCTGGGGCTACTGAACTCTGTGGGTAATGTTTTATTAAATAGTTATGTACAAAAATATGTAAAAATAAACAAATAAATAAATGCATTGCATTTCTTTACGGATAAAGACTTTTTATATTTCATATACATGTTTGATTTAGTATTTATTATAAAATATGTAATCCAATGTAATATGTGTAATTACACATTTCATATTCCTAGAAGTTTTCTATTAACAAATATCAATAAATCTTGTACAGATAACAGTTTGGTTCATTAAAAAACTTATTGAAACTGATGATGAAACCATCATAATAGGCTTGGATTTAATAGAGAAAGTTCACTTAACAATGATTTATACAGTTGGACTCATATTTTGCACAAAATAGTGTAACCATACAGCTGTTTTCTATTGACTGTTTTTCCCCTATCACAACTACAAACATGTTTTGTTATAGGATCATTCAGAACTGGTAATGTTTGGTAATATCATATGTGCTAACTGACCTGATCATATCCTTTAAAGACATTGTCTGGTTTATAGAGCTGAACAAGCAAAAGTGCCGGATCATCATCAATTTTTAGGTTAAAGTTTCTGTTTATACCATGGGCTCTTTATTTACCTCTGGCAAGTCCAAAGGTAAATCTGTAACTAAACAGAAAATTCACTTGGGAGCTTTTCATGAGTAGTTTGTATAAATTAGGATTGTTCTGATACCAGTATAACCCACCCACAAATCAAACAAATCAAAAAGATGGTATTGGATCAGTTTATGGTTTTAAATACTTGCCGATACCAATGCCAGAGTTTTTGCAGTATCGTCGAGTATTTGAAACCATAACCCGATCCGATACAATCTTTTTGATTTATTTAATTTGTGGCTGAACTTGTTTCAGTAAAGTACAGTAAATAATATTACTGTTGAATGTCCAGTAATAAAAATGTCAGATAATAAAAATACTCTAGTTCATTTTATGTATTTATGTTTATTTTACTTTAATGTATAAGTCTAAAGCATACCCTAAATTAATTCCGTCAGTTTATACACGGTTAGTAGTATACACAACTGTTTCTATTGATAACACACTCAGGTATCGGTTCAGAACTCAATATCACTTATACCCTGAGCTCAGGTATCGGAATCGGTATCTGGAAAGAAGGGAAAAAGTCTCGGAACGTTGCTAGTATAAATACAGGTATCAGTGCTTAAACTACAGTATGGAATACACTATGCACTCAGTTGGGTAGAACTATGATATAGTTCTTTTTCTCTCAGCCTGTCAGCTGATGTCTTGAAATGAGGTAAAACCGTGATGAAGACATGGAGCGGGTCTTTCTCTCACTCATTCCCATTGAGAGCTGTGGCTCTTTACTCTCTAAGCTTCAGCTAATAATGTGGATGAGAGGCAGTGCGCAGACTGCACCTGAGAATCTCTGTGGTCTGTATCAGAGATCTTACATGGTGCAGGAGTGATGAAACCTGCCAATCACAGGCCTGTCGACACTGGAGCGCAGCTAGAAACAGGTTTTTTTTTCTCTGAGCCTTTTATCTCAGATGAAAGTCTTTCCCCTGTGAGTCTTGCCAACACTTCCAAGTGTAGCAAATGGGCCGGAGAACACCTGCTAAAGTCAGCATGTTTCTACAGCCCTCACTCTTCTGTTCCTCTTGGTTTATCTTTTTTCTCCTTCATGTCCAGTCACCTTTCCGTGGGATCAGGTTTGAGGTTAAAGGGATAGCTCACCTAAAAATTAAAATTATGTCATCATTTACTCACCCTTTACTTGTTTCAAACTAGGGCTGCTTGATATTGGAAAAATCTGATATTATATTTTATTTTTGTGCAATAAATATTGCGATATGAATACAGTTTCAAGATAAATACAAGATATTTGAATAGCATTATTTGATGGTTTTCTGGAGAATCTAACAGTATTCAGGTATAAAAATTGAATAATCACATTGCAAATATGCTTTTTCTTACTTTGTTTTGTCTCATTTCTAGTCCAAATAACAAAACATTCTTTGAGCAAGTAAAAATATTGTTTAGTTTTCACCGTCAGAAGGAATAAGTGAAAATTAAGAGTTTTTCCTTAAAACAATCAAAATTACCTGGCAGTGGTGTAAGTGAAATAATCTTGTTTTAGCTTTGAAATGTTGATATTTGGAATAGAAAGATTATTATTTTTTTGCATAAATCAATATATTCTGTATAAATACAGTAATTAAATACAATTCTGTGGCTCCTGTTCAACTATAATTTAGACTCAATATTGCATATCTTGCGATGTGACTATTACGAATGCACACATTGCGATATCGATGCTGAAACGATGTACTGTATTGTGCAGCCCTATTTCAAACCTTTTTCACCACCAGCATTGTCTGTACCCTGACACAAACTTTTTGGATAATAGGTTACAAAGTGGAGAATTCTCAAAACGCTGCACATCTTGTGTCAGTGTAGATTGGCAAGGTTATTACAGTTTTGCAGTTTTAAATTAGTTTTTTTTTATACTATTTTTAAATTTGCTGTAAATTTTTGTTTAGTTTTTCTTTTGTGAACACATTTCTATTTAGTTTTTATATGTTTAGTTTTAGTAGTTGTAGTTCAACAGAGTTAACAGAACACCTCCAGAGCACAGCTTACATTAACCTCTTAGTAATAAAAAATATAAATAAAATAATGGTTTGAACAAACACTGAACCCTAAATCACACAAATGCAACTTAAATAAAATTGGAAATGATAAAGAATTTATGTATGTAAACATGTTTTTAGTTTTGGCAACTGAAGAAAATTGGCTTGGTTGTAAAGCACATCTACAGGTATTTCTGTAAACAGATGCAGGTCAGATTTTCCACCAGAGAATAAGTGCTTAATCAATTATTTTTGCTAATTATTATTTTATTTCAGTTTGTTTTTTCAGTGACTGTTGTTAGTTTTAGTTTTTCATTTATATATATTTTTCTTTTTACTTCATTTCAATTAATGAAAATAGTTTTTTTTTGTTTTTTTTTTTCATTTGTTTCTTTCTTAGTTTTGGTTTTCATTTGCTGAAATAACCTTGGTAGCAAGTGACCAGAAGACTAGCGGAACAATGGTGGATTAAAGGGCAGTGTTTTTGTGCTGCAAAGTTTATTAGTATTATGACAACAAAACCTGGTAATGCTGAATCAATAAGATGACCAGTGAAGACGCATTAGCATTTACACATGTCAGCTATTTTTAAATCCACCAGTGTGTTCTGGTTATGTCTATACTGTAATAAGGACTTCATGCGCATGCTCACTGCATTCTCCTATGACTTTAATGCATCCTGCGTCTCTGTAGTGTTCGTTTACAGCGCCACATATAGGTGTGGGATAGTTACACTACACCATTTTAACTTAGTTTCTCTGTTTCCATTTGGACGCAGACATTTCTTTGTAATGAATGCAAAACATTTGGAATCCGTGAAAGAAAAAAAACATGATCGTTGTTATCTGGACATTTCATAAGTCATCTCATATGGTTATGATCATAATTTGAATTTATGAGCTCAAGTTTTTTTTCAACAGTTTTTTTTTTAAACACTTTTTTAAATAATTCTTTTTATTGAACATTTTAGATTTTGAACTATATACAACAAAGCCCAAAATCCACCCAACAGAAAGGTAAAATATAATAAAAATAAGAAAATCAGGATTGAAACATATCGGATGAAGTCTCTCTCATATTTGACCAAAATTGTACAAAACTGTTATTTTTTTTTTGTTTTTGTCAAAATCCTCCAAATGCTCCAATGCTGCTTTGCCTGAGGAAAAAACAAAAAAAACGGCAACATGTTTCAGGTGCGAGTTTTCATGTTTCTTTCCTCAAACTGTCTCACATTTCCACTGCAGAATAGTGATTGAATCAAGGGCTTCATTTAATCTTAAAGAGGACTAAGGACAGATGTTTCAATCATTCCCGGTGCTGTAAAGTGTGAACTGCATAACGGAAGTGCGGAACTGCCTGCGTTAACACCGGGATGTGCAATGTTTGTTTTTAGATCTGTTGTAGTCACGATATCGCACAGTAGCATTACATCAAAGTTCATTCCCCAAGTCTGTTGGAACACATGGCCACTCTGCAACAGCCTGCAGGGGTTTCTTTCTAGTCACAAACTTGATAATTAATCATTTATAATAATTAGAAGTGTTGCTTAAGCTTCAAATTGGCATATTAGAATGATCTCAGGATGATCATATGAAACTGAAGATGGGAGTAATGATGCTGAATAAATGTATTAAAATGGAAAGAAGATACTTTAAAGTTGAATACTTAATCATTTTAATGAAATAAGCAAAAGAACATCTTCATAAAACAGTATAATGTACATTTTAAGTGTACTTTTAACAGAAATTACACAATTTTACAAAAAAATAATTTGTAATTAATAAAGTGAATGGTTTTTTTAAAACCAGATATTAGGTATCAGTTCATAAAAATTATTATCGACTTATATGGCTGAATTTTAACATTATGAATCGATTGAAATCTCTAATAAGTCTGTTTTTTGATGTACAGAAAATTCTGGTTTGAGTTTATGGAAAATGTTTGGAGAATTACTTTTGTAGTTTTAAACCTTTATGAGTTTCTTTTTTCTGTTGTACACAAAATAAGATATTTTGAAGAATGTTGGTTGCTGGTACCCATTGACTTCCATATTAGGAAAAAAAAATATTATGGAAGTCAATGGGTGCCAGCTAACAACATTATTTAAAATAACTGTTCAATAGAAAAAAGAAACTCAAATGGGTTTTGAACAAGTGAAAAATGAGTATTTTCATTTTTGGGTGAACTATCCCCTTCAAGCTCTCACAGAACACACATGAATGAGTGCGAGGTCAGTTTTTCTTTTCTTTTGGCCTGCTGAGAAGACAGGTGGTTGCTCATGGTACATCCTCTTCAGTCCAGGACACTTGAAACATCATTTCATTAAAGCAGCTTTCACGGTCTGGCCTGCAATTATCAGATTCCTGTGTCTTTCTTGGCCTTGAATAAAAAAAAATGAATTACAGCAGTACAGCACAGATTAAGACCACACTACACAATTTCC
>CAIGQV010000919.1:2804405-2848011 GCA_903798115.1 Danio jaintianensis
TGTGTGTGTGTGTGTGTGTGTGTGTGTGTGTGTGTGTGTGTGTGTGTGTGTGTGTGTGTGTGTGTGTGTATTCCACTTTGTTTCACCTCTAGTTAAGCTTTTTGTAGTTTCAAAACATCAATGAAAGAAACGTTTAACTCAACATATTCTTGAAAATAGAAGCAATAATATGCTCAAACAAGCTACTTTTTGAACTGTAGCGTGTTTCTTCTTTTCCTGGAGCCCGGGTGGGTTTAAAGGTTTTGATGGACAGAGACGTGGAAACCCAACCCCCGCGTTTCCGCTGGATAGAGCTGTGACCCGGGGTGGAGTTTTCAGCGGAGCAGATTCACTTCACGCTAATATTCAGTGTTTATTTTGACACGCCAAAGCAAACACGGACTTGCAGTGCAAATTCTATTCATATGAAGATCAGCTTTACGTTTATGCGTAGATTTATTGATGTATGTGCACAGAACGTCACACACTCTTGTATAACCTGCGTTTGATATTTGCTTCAAGCTCCATAGATGATGATAAAATAGATGCGTTATGTGAGTTATTCTTTTTAGCCTGCTGACTGGTGCATGTTGCAGTATTGCATTTCACATTGATTTAATGCCTTTCACGTAATAGGATTTAAATAAATGATGCAAGTCGTATGTAACATGGCTAATGCGTAATCTTGGAGAAATCCGTTCCGCGTTTTCTTTCGGCTTTAACAGGATGATTTGTGTGTATACGGAGCACACGGGGCAGATGAGAAGAGAAGCGGGTATGGATCTGTAGGTCCTAACGCTGTCTGTCTCGTTTCTCGGGACTCTAGTTCTGCATACCGTGAAGCGCGAGCTCCGGGTTGTGCATGTTGCATTTGAATGAGAGTGGGAACTAACAACGGCGGGAAACAAAGGCACGGACGGTCCCGTGCAAAAGGAGCAAGCTGGCTGCGCGGCGGGGGATGCACGGGCACAATAGGGAAGACCACACTCTTCTGCTTTAAAGGACAGTGTTGCAATAACATTTGCACCCCAGACGGACAAGACTCGCTGCGGGAGGCAGGAATTGAAGCCGGACTTTACTTTTCAGGGAAATTTGGTGTGAAGGAAAGGACGGAGTTTACATTGGATGTTTAGGCTACCTGAAGGAATATTTCAGATTTTTTTTGAAACGGCAAATATAGTCAAACAAACGCGGCTGTCACACAAGCGCGCCGGGACAGCGAAGGAAAATTAGGGTTTTGCCACCACATCAATTTTGTAAACAGGCACTTCTTCAACAAAGAGCTAAGATATTATTATTATTATTATTATTATTATTATGTGCTCTGGGAATTACTAGCTGTAACATATTTGAAGGGAATTAATTTACTTGATTGGTTTGCTGAAGAATGTACTTACTTGATGGTAATTACCCGGAAAGGATGGAGCGGGGCACGCCACAAAGAAAAACAGTGTACCGGATATCTTTGACATTAGTGAAGAAAGAAAATCTGCAGGACGGCGGAGGCTCGGCGCACCGGCGATTAGAGAACCCGAAAGTGAGCGCGTACCGGCGCGAGGGAGCATCCGAGGCGCAGCGGAGCTCCCAGCTGGAAGAACTGAAAGAAGTGGAGGACGAGACTGACGAGTTTTCGGCACACTCATACATGAGGAACTTCAGGACCTTTAGTACGGGACATCTAGAATTGGGAAGGTTGAAACTCTTAAAGAGGGCGCAACATTCACATAAAGAAAGGGAATTAAATCAAACGTGCATCCTGCCGGAGAACGGACAGAGCAAGGCCATTGAAAATGGGGCACCAGGGGAGAAAAGGGCAGAAGATGTAGCTGAAAGTGACAGATTGAAACGTGATGCTGAGCATGGAAAAGTCTGCAGCACAGCTGCTGCTAACGGAGAAAAAACAGGCATTAGAAAGAAACTCCTCAAGACCTCCAGGAGCACAGAGGATCCAGTTAGTACATGGTCAGATGAGCCCTCTGAGGAACCCAAGAGTGTCAAGACGGTTAAAGAGAGCTGCATCTCCTCTTTGCTGACTAAAGGGAATGGGAAATCACCCAAACCAGCACCTCAAACTCCTCCAGCTAAGAGACATCCAAGTCTGCTGCGGCGTAGTTTCAGCTTTCGCCACTGGACAGGTGGAGAACTGATCCGCATTCGGGCTCTGTCCAAAGAGAAGCACCACAGCAGCTCGGGCTGCATTGGCCATGATGGAGAAGGGAATCAGGCTCAACCTGGTGTGGTTCTGCAAAATATGGCTTTTGCCGAGACCGACTCCACAGAGAAGCGAAACACCTTGGATGTTGGTGAAGTCCTGAACAAAACAGACTCTGCGACAGAGCTGGGCCGCAGGGAGAGGATGAAGGGTAAGAACCGGACACTAGACAACAGTGACCTGCTCAGGCTGTCGGATAAATCTTTGGCGGACAAGGAGGGTTTTATTAGAGGGATGGGCTCTCGTTCCAGCGGGCAGGAAAGAAAACTCATCCGGTTCTTCAGCGGAATCTTTTCAAAGAAAGATGGGACGTCCACACCTTTGAGCAGCCCCAGTAACCGAGCTCTCCGGAAGAACGGCCTGCTGGGAGCTCAGCAGAGAGCAGAGATGGGCTACTCGCAGTCCAGCTCTGAGAGTGTTAACGGATGCCCACTGGACGGTAATAGCTTTTATCTTCTCTCTCTCTGTTTTTTTTAGCTTCACATGTTATAGTGTAAAAGGATGCTGTGTTTGCTATTATGAACCTAGGACAGTGGCTAGAGGCATGTGTGTTTGTTTTGGACAGGAAGGTGATGCTTAGCTGCTTCTCTGCCGGCCTCCTGTGTTTGTGTTTCATTATACGCTGTGCTTGCAGCTCACTCTGAGAGCTGGCAGCCTTGTTTGCAATGCCAAGTGTTTACATTCTTGAACCATGAATGTGAAAACCCTCATTTAGTGCTGTTTTCATTCTTTTAGCATGTTCTGTTCTTGTTTCTGATAATGTCTTTCCCCCCCTCTTGTCTTTTCCTTTTGATAAGTTAAGTGGATTGCACTATTCACATGTATGTCCTTTTTCCCCCTGGATCCATTATCTCAGCGTCTGTGTTACTGGTGACAGCAGGTCAGCTGTGAAGGCCACCATGCTCTGCTGTCAGTAATATGGTAATGGAGAGCTGCCGGTAGATACTGTGTGGAGTTTCATAGAGATTGTAATGAATAACCAAACATCTCCTGCCTGTGAGGTCAGCAAACCCTCCTGAAAGACAGATTGCCCATGTCTGTGAAACAGGCCTTCTGGTCAGGAGTTTCTGAACTTTTCTTTTCATAAAAGGGGTTTTCTGGTCAGGGGTTTCTGAACTTTTCTTTTCATAATGTCATGATACTCTTGCAATGCAATTTAATCTAAGACACGTTTTATAGTTATTATGGTAATGTTTAAAAAAAAAAAAAAAAATTCTAAAATATATTGGTCGGTAGTTGTTGTTGATGATTATTTTTAGTATTATTATTATTATTATTATTATTATTATTATTATTATTATTATTATTATTATAGTTATTGTTGTAAATATTGTCTGTGGAATATTTCCTTACCATAATTCATGTTCAAAAATACATTTAAAATAGCAACAAATAAAAATACAGATTAATATATTTGACAATAAGGTTGTCAGTAGAATAAAAAAGTGGTGGGGAATTTTAGTTTATTTTTAGTTTATTAAAAAACAACAACTTAACATATAATGCACAAAAACTTTTTTTCCCATCCAAGCATAAAAAATAAGTATAATTCAACTTGAATTTTTTCAAGGAGTAGAATCTGTCCTGTTTAAATATTTTTTGACAAACAAACAAACAAACAAACAAACAAACTAACAAACTAACAAAAGAATCACTTTCACAGCATGATTTACAGAAAACCCTTTATAACATTTCATTCATTGTTGCATTAGATCATGTGCCAAAACATTTAGTCTGGCATATTGAGAACACATAAAAATCCGAAATAATTGTTCATCTAAATAGATGTCTCTATCCCCAAACCCCATGTTTTAACATATATTTTTCAGCAGTTTTTGTAAAGAATTAAAAATAATTTAAAATATGATGCAGTTTATACTGGCCACATATTATTTTAAGTGTTTTAATTACAGGTTAGACTAAGTTATGTTGTTTGACGTTTACACAAAAAAAAAACATCTGCTGAATGAACATCCTGATCTGGTTAATGCTGTCAACTCTTATTTTGTTATTTATTTATTTTTTGTGTAGCGCTTTTCACAATAAATATTGTTTCAAAGCAGCTTTACAAGAAGCGCACATTATTACATTACAGTCAAAATAAAATTTTTTAAGGTTATTAGCTACCATAACTTTATTAGTTACTAGTACCTTTAACTAATTAACTAGTAACTAATTGCTTTTTTCTTAATCAAAAATTAGTGATTGGATATCATAGGCAGGATGTTCAAACCAAAAGAAAAAGGGTTTAGTCAGACCTTCTCTGTTTGTAAAGGAATTTTATGTGATGGTAATGTGGCTTTGAATTTAACTGGATTTTTTTCCTCTCTCAAAATTGTGTAAGAGATGAAGCTCAGCTAAGGGAGATATTTCAGGACAATGTTAATGATCAGGTCAGTGCTAATGCTTGTAACAGGGCACGTCTGTAGGGTAAGACAGCACCTTAGCTGATTAGCTCTTTCCACATTCCCCAAATTCCAGCATTCTTGACTCTTCAGAAGGAGTGCTTTCTTAACAATTAGATAATGATCTTACATTTAAACAGTGTCACGTTTCCTTTTAAATGAACCGCTTTAACTGGAACTGTTTAGTGATGCACCTGTCTATCCATCAATTGCCCAATATTCATCTTTAACAAGAAATTCACGGTGGATATTTTTAAATGGCTCTAACAAAAACGTAAACATGCGCAGGCAATGGTAATGAATTCTGAATGAATTCTAAGCACCCGGCACATGACATACCAGTACTTACAGCGCTTAACATAAATGATTACATCCCATTTTGAAAATTAATATTTTTATTCATTTTCCAGTGAATATAGGTAACATATTTTGGTGCATTTGAACAAAACAGATTTATTAATTGGAATATATATTTATTAAAATAATATTTTAGTCACCGAACATCTTTAGAAATAGAAAGATAATACATTTAAATTCATGCGAAATATTGGGGGGGAAAATGACAAACTACAAAATTTCAACTAAATTCTATACATTTTTTGTTTCACTTGAATTTTTCACTTTATTTATTATTTTTCCCTAACATATAAATTTGGGTGTACTGATTTTGGACTGTTATCATAAGTTATTTTGTTAGATTAACCTCAGATTTGGCTTCAGTACTGACTAATCTAATGTGTGTGGACAAATATAATATTGTAAAGCTTCTTATAGAAAATATTAATCTAAATGAGAGATTTGTGGGGGGGGTATTCGTATATGTTGAGCACTGTATTTGCGTTTTTTGACTAAAATATTCTTTAAAAGTTCATCTTTTGTTTTCCACATATTAATTAATGACAGACTTTATTTATGAAGGAATTGTTTTAAGTGTTTATAACCAGTTATTTTTTTATTGCAGTGATTTTATTCTAGAGTATCACTACTTAACATTAATATTGATTCGTGTTAACGCTACTGAACGTAAACAAACTCCTTTTCTCATTGATTTCATTTTTAGAATGGTTTTCATTTTTGCTTTTATGGCAAAACTATGCAAGGCATTAGACACACCTGCTTCCTTTAGGGTTTATTTTTAGCTTGTTGCCTGTTTCATGACTCAGCCTGTGCGCACGTCGTTCTGACGTTTTGCTACCATGGATCTTTAGATCAGTTCAGTTCAGTTACCATTGCTATGCTGGCTTGCAGCCGGATGGGGGTATGACTTTCATTTGTTTGACTCCATTGTGAACAGTATGTGAGATGGCACTGCAGTGTCAGCGTTATAAAGTCCTGCAGGGTAGATTCCCAGATGGGTCCTGCATATGGATCTGTTTGAAGGCAACCGATGCTATTAGAGGGCGGTTGCTGTCTTGTAACTCGAAAGTGCAGTGCTGAATCATTTTATAATAAGAGAAGAAATCTGTATTGAGGATGTAAAATGATCATATGTTTATTAGTACTCTATTTACATTCTGTGTAGCATAATGTTTTGATTAGGGCTCTGCAATATATCAAAATTATAGAAATATTGCATATGCATATACAAAATTTACTTGTCGCAGTGGTTTGTAATAAATGAGTGATGTGAGAGACTTCTCTGCACATCAGGCAGTGTAGTTACATGTCAACACACACCTCTGAAACCAAGCAGAGTGGACATGCTGGTTTTCTAAAATCTGCAACGATATTAGTCCAAGCAATCAAGCCATATTACAAAAGCAATAAGGCTGCATAAAAGTCACTCTTTGTTTCAAGTGTTTTTTATTTCCTGGTTGTTCTTGATATTTTCACATTGATAAAACTATGCCAGTGGTGCAAGAATTGTGTGTGTTGTGAGAAGCCCATCAAAACCTAGGGATTACAATCTAAATTGTAGCCGATTCACAGCTTTTCTGGATGCTTGCAAGCCACATAATATAGCTTAATTCATTCAGTAGTATTTCTTGCCTTGCAGTGAGGCCAGGAGACCAGAGACGAGGTCAGAACACTGAAATAGTACTAGGTGGAAACAGCTTTAAAGGGGACCTATTAACCCCCTTTTTATAAGATGTAAAATAAGTCTCTGGTGTCCCTAGAGTGTGTATGTGAAGTTTCAGCTCAAAATACCCCACAAATAATGTTTTATAACTCTTTGAAACTGCCCCTTTTAGGCTTCGATCCAAAATGTGCCGTTTTGGTTACTGCCACTTTAAATTCAAATGAGATTGTGCTCTTTTTAAAAGAGGGCGGAGCTACAAACACCTATGCATCAGCATAGTGGCAGATTCAAAACAGGACTAACATTAGCTTTGTGAGGAACTGAATGTCAAAAGAAGTGTCTCAGAAGTAGGAAGTCTATGGAGACTCCGGTGTTTATTTGTTCCTAAAACTCCACATTTATAATGCCTCTTATTCACTGACATTATCTTCTACAGGTACAGTGTGAAAACTTGCCTCTTCATAGTATTCAAGGGGTTTAGTGACTAGGGTTGTCACGATACTGGAATTCGATACCAATCGGTACAGAAATTTTAAAAACGTCCATTTCCCACAAATATTTAAGCTCTGTGGAGCACGTTCTTAAACAGCGCTGATCCATTGTGTTCACGTGCTCAACAGAAATGACTGTGATTGGCCGTGAAGGTCATCGGTTCACCGAACTCACCACTGTTGACTGAGTATAACCACAGACACAGGGACACTGGAGCGTTTTAAAGCTGCGATTCATCAGTGGATCGCTCGTATGTCAGCTTATAGACAAACCAGCTGATCGACGTGACTTTGAAACCCTCCAGTGTCCCTGTATCTGCGGTTACACTCAGTAAACAGCGGTGAGTTCGGTGAACCGATGACCTTCACGGCCAATCACTATTATCGTTATTTCTGTTGAGCACGTAAACACAATGGCAAATCAGTGTTTTTAAAATTTCAGTATCGATTGGTATCGAGCTCCAGTATCGTGACAACCCTATTAGTGACCAGTTGCTGAAGTGTAAATTATTATGTTGATAGATGTTAATGTTGTGTATCAACAACATTCAGGGATATCACCAGTATATAATACCTTTGATAACTGCTGATATACAGGAAGTTGATTGAGAATCATAAGCATATTCAGATCTCTTTGTCTCAAAGATAATATGCACCAGTAATTCAGCCACAGATGCTGAAAGCTCAGTCTGTTTTGTTTTTTTTAACTTTCTGTAGTGAATAATTGACTGGTTTAAGACTCGTTCGCCTGTATGCAAGTATTTTCATTCAAAGCAGACGGTTGACATTAAATAAGCTGACGATGTTCATGAAGAAATCCTTTTTGCATAAAAAGCCCACAATATTCATGTCATTGATTTTCTTTTCGGCTTAGTCCCTTTATTAATCCGGGGTCGCTACAGCGGAATGAACTGCCAACTTATTCAGCATATGTTTTACGCAGCGGATGCCCTTCCAGCTGCAACCCATCACTGGGAAACACCCATACACTCTCATTCACACTCCTACACTACGGACAATTTAGCTTACGCAATTCACCTATAGCGCATGTCTTTGGACTTGTGAGGGAAACCGGAGCACCCGGAGGAAACCCACGCGAACACGGGGAGAACATGCAAACTCCACACAGAAATGCCAACTGACCCAGCCGGGGCTCGAACCAGCGACCTTCTTGTTGTGAGGCGATCGTGCTAGCCAGTGCGCCAGCGTGACGCCCTCAAGCCCATTATATTCCATATACTATGCAGAATGAGTAGAATTAGATGACATCATTCATTTAATTTATTTTGCTTTATTGCTTGTACTGTATGTTTTGCTGCAATTGGTTTCGTAACACTAATGCTTATGAAATGCAGAAGTGTCATTGCCCCATATCACGGATGCTCCCAGATTGAAGTGGCTGGAGGAAGTAATAGACTGGAGTTTTTCTTACAATGAGTAACTGGCTCGTTTTTTTTTTGTTTTTTTTTAAATAGAGCTCATTTTCAGCTTCCTCTGGAACAGTGTGATCACTAGAGTGTCTATTTCAGTGTTCTACTCAGGTGTGTAGCGTATGCAGGGTAAATACTGTATTTTATGGTACTGTATGTGTTGGGATGGCTGGAGGGTCTGAACATGGGTTATCTGCCCCACTGCTCCACCCTCCACACGAGCCATCTATTGGTGTCAGGTATGAGTGGATGGGTGGAGTTGTGTGTGTCTGACCTACATCTACAGTCATGCAGAAGTAATGCCGGTTGCATGTGGAACCGTGACATGGATGTGATAAGAGCATGGCTGGAGCTTCTCATGGGGCAAGTGTCTGAAAGGGGAATGAAAGCAGACTGTCTTAAAAAAACGCACACGAACACCCACAGACACACACAAACACTTTTTCAGACAGTCTTTGTCAGTGACGCAGAGTCTGGCACTGCTCTGGATTTTTATATTTATATATATTTTTGCAGCTTTCAGAAGTTGCAGTGTCCATGTGCAAGATGCTGCAAAAAAGACACAAGACTTGTGCAGAGAGCTTTTTTCTTTGTCTTATGCACTCATTCACACAATAGGAACATGCAAACCACAAGCGTCTTAAGCACTTGTTTCTTAAACTACAAAAGTCCATCAGTCAAGAGCAGTGAAGGAGTTTTGTTGTTTGACTAATAATGATAAGCGCAGGAATATAGCCTGCTGTCATTTTAAGAGCCACCCAGATCCGATTTACTCTTACATATGCATTTTCATTTTCAACTCTTACATTAATTTATTACATACCAATGAAGGTTTATGTGGATAATTATTAAGCGGCGAGTTCTGACATATTTGTGCGTGTTTGACCATTTAGGTGCGAACCTTCAGCTAAAGATGACTTCACAGGTTTGTTCTGTTCCGTCTCTGAGGCTGAGTGCATGCACAGAATAGCACGAGTTTTCTTTTGCTGTTTTAAAAACATGAATAAATCAAATACACTTCAATAAATCAAGCACGTTGCTTGTTGCAAAGTCATGTTATGATTTGACTGATTTCCATGTGAAAATAGGTTTTGCGAAGGAAAAAATGCAGACCTGTTGGATATGACCCAATCGTTTTATCTCGATTATAGTTTTTTTTCATTATCGTTGGAGGTCAAAATCAGAATTGAATGCATTCAAAGGAAAATGATTATCGCACAAATCTTTAACACATTTATCGGCCGTTAGTCCTGTCACAATATCTATTTTTTGTTGTACGATATATTGCACCAAAATATATTGCGATAAATTATTGTCATTTTAAGACCATTTTATGCCACTCATTATATAATGCCTGAATGACAATGTAATAGCATCATAATGCAAGTACACTCTTCCAAAGAACACATAATATTTTATTCTTAAGAATATTTCATTTAATTATAGTCATTTTAACAATTTAATAATTAGCCTCTGGATTCAGAATGTGAAAATGCATATCTTAAATAAATAATAAATGTTAACAAAAAAGTGCAAGGTAAAAAAGTAACAGAGGCTGCGATATCTGCTACCAGATCTATTTTCAGTTGTCAGGCACCCACATGAAAATATACTATAGTAATTTATAGTAAATACTATAGTGTTTTTTTAACCATACTGTCACTGACCTCCAATAAAGGTAGAGATGTTGCACAATCAGTTAAAATATTGCTAGAATTGTTTTTTATGCATGGGCGATATATATTGCATTACCAAAAATGATTGAGGTCATGTCCATGTGTTGTGTGATAAGTCGATATATTGATTATTGTGACAGGCCTATAGGCCATTGCAAGAATCTACCTACACTGAACACACTGTATGTTTTGTGATTTGATTTCAATTAATTGCTCAGCCTGTACACAGCAGTGAAAGTAAAGGTAATACCTGAAGTAATTATCTGTTTCTACTGGGCCTTGTTTTCACCTATTAACAAGATATCTTTTTGTCAGTCTGATTACAAGTGGATGATCAGTAAATAATAAAGTTGGTCAAAAACTTAGCTAGTTAAAAGCTTGTTCAGATTGCTTGTGTACTGTAAATGCAGATATGGTCAAACGTTTTTACACAGCCACTACCAAAGTCCACCTAATCTCCACTTAATCTGACCTAATGTAATTGTTATTGGGTGTGTTGTGAGAAGACCACCAAAACAAGGTATTCATACCTCATCGTGTTGGACCAAAATACAAGGATTACGATCTAAAATTGTGGTGAATATTCACATCCTTTTCATTTGCTTGATTTATGTTCTTAATCTAAATATATTCATTCTATTTAGGAAGGAAAATGGAATTCTAAAAGGAAATGATTATTGAACAATTTTTCACACATTTGTGGGCCTTAAGAGTTATTGCAAGAATTGAATGTGTTTTGTGCCACTGCTGAACTGTAGTGCATAAAACACCTGTCCACATCAGTTGCAAAATGCACATGAAAGTCCTTTGGTTGTGGTTCTTTACATTTTTTTTCCTTGCTCTGAGTACTGTAGAGACATAATGTGAAAGAAGCCTGAGTGTGGATGGCAGCCAGAGATGAGTTGTTGAGTTGTACTGTATCCATGCAGCTGTCATCACTGCAGTGTGCTGTAGAACATCCTTTCCAGAACAAAGACACAGCAGGGACCGACTAAATGTGGCTTTTGTTTCCCTTGCTCATGAGAGGAAGTAAAGCAGAAGGACTGGACTGAAGGAGTAAGTTATTGAGTGTGTGAGGGTCAGGGTTCTTAGAAAGTGGAGTGTTAACACTTAATTGGGCAGGCAAATAGACATTGCCTAAAGAACTGGGAAAAGCATGGCTGGAATCAAACCGGCGATACCCACTTCACACAACCCATTAAAATGTTTCACGATGTTTATTAGAGTAGTTTTATTGAAAATAAAACTGTTAGGTTTCTTAGGTGTGTACACACTTAGTTCGGTGGCAGAGGCAAGGAAGTGCAATGTCGCATTTTAGTGCAATATCGGCACGCCACACATTTAGGATTAATAAACTTTTTATAAACTATGGAACAGCATAGTCAGCACGGCACTGATGATACATAACACAGGGCTGTCAATACTTTTAATAAAGCAGCCTAACATTTAACAAACAGGTAAATGGTATAATTAAATAATACAAGAATGGATGAATAGATGAAATGTTGAGTAAAATTCACTTAACACTGTAACGTACTTTCAATAAAAGAATCACATGTTTTGTTTAACAAAGAGTTGAAATAAAATTAAATAAACTCTTTTATAGAGAATACAATTAAATGTAATATGCAAAATAGAACAAGGTAACGTGAGGCTGGCAAGACAGCTGACACTGCGATAAAACAAACTATTTATTCACAGTCAACTTTTATTTAAATCCCAATCAGGGTGCAAGTTATAGTGAAGTGTTTACCTACACTCTTTTCATGTTGAGTGCGAAGAAGATGAGTTTGCTGACATTTTCGACAACATAGTCAGTTTAGGGTTTTCACCGTTCAAGTGGTTTTACTACACAGATGGGTCTTCGTTATTTTTGTCTTCTCTTCCAGATGAGCAGAATTATGTCGTTCACTCATGGGTGAATTCATATTCAAGGGCGAATGACAACTGTTTGGTGGGGGATTCCAGAGTCCCCCCAAAATTATTTGAATGGCCACTGAACAAATATTTGAATAATCAAAATTTTCTGGTCCAGCCCTACTTGTGTATCTTTACACCCCTACCTTTTGTATTAGGTACACCTCAAGGTTTGGATGGCAGCATTCACACTTATTCAGATGAGCTAGTACACTAACAGAGCAATCCCATCAGAATTCGCTTTAATCAAACCAGACCTGCCAAGTGTGAACACACCCTAAGTGTATGTATGTCTTTACCATAGTCCTTTGTGGCTACTCCTGGATTCATACCACTGCGGAAGCACTGCTGTGTAAAAATAACGAGCCCTGACCGAGTGAACAGGGATGGGGGTGGAGAGGAGTGGACTGTGTCTGAAAATCAGATGCTCTCATCCTGCAGTCTGTGTTTTGTAGGTCAGTCTCTGCCTGTATCCGCTAGCTGGAGCTGCTCTTGTTAGGCACAAAATCCTTTTAAACATTCCTTTTTAAAGTTTAATGAAGTAATTTAATGTGACTTACCTCTGCAGTCTCGATTCTTCAGATTTGACAGTGGTCACGGAAAGTTGGAGAAAGGTTAACAAAATGAGTGTTTATTCAGATTTTTCTTTTTCATATGGTAGTAGTGTGTGCGTTGCGTTTGTTTCAGAAGGAGAACGACTGTTATAGCTTTAGGCAATAATACTGACCTAACCAGTGGAGCATGGGCCCTACACAAATACACACAAACATGCACTTCACTAAATACATGGTATTTTCTCTGATGAGGGATGACTAGAACACAAAAATAGAAACCTGCAGCAATGCGTTCATACACTTTTCCTGCAGCAATGCAGTGCGTACACTTTTCTCACACAGAATTTTGTTGTTTTTTCTATCTCAAATTTATACTGCCAAGGGTTTGGATGGGTGTGATGAGTAGTAATAATAAATGCTAAATATGCTAAAAATGCTAATAATGCTTTTTTTTTTTTTATGATGACAATTTAATTTTGAGGGCGACACGGTGGCTCAGTAGTTAGCACTGTCGTATCACAGCAAGAAGGTCGCTGGTTAGAGCCCCGGCTGGGCCAGTTGGTGTTTCTATGTGGAGTTTGCATGTTCTCCCTGTGTTTACCTGGGTTTCCTCTGGGTCCTCAGTTTCACAGTCCAAAGACATGCGCTATAGGTGAATTGAATAAACTAAATTGGCCGCAGTGTATGTGTGTGAATGAGTGTGTATGGATGTTTCCCAGTACTGGGTTGCAGCTGGAAGGGCATCCACTGTGTAAAACATATGCTGGATAAATTGGCAGTTCATTCCGCTGTGGCGACCCCTGATGAATAAAGGGACTAAGCCCATAAGGAATGAATGAATTTAATTTTGAAATAGGCTTGCCATTATAAAGCTGATAAATGCCTGTAATAATAATAAAAAAAATATATATAGTCATCATCATATTGTTTCATTTACAATTCGTAGATAAAACATGCATAATTGCGGCAAATAATGTGTATATATAATTATTATTATATATATTTTTTATTTTAGAGAATACATATATTTAAATAAAAGAGAAAAAAATATATTTGTACTGATAATTAGATGAAATAATCAGATAAATGATCAAATATGCTCTTTAGATATGAACTTCGACTATTTACTTAGTAAAAAAGGAAAAAGTAAAGAACATAAACAGTGTACTCAAAACAAATCTGATCTGTTTCTAAGGCTTTTGGCTTTAATAAAATGCCAAATATCAGCTATATATTGATCTATGTATTGAATTAACACAATCGAAGTCACAAAATAATCATAAAGGTATTTAGTATTAAGTATTAGGGTTGCTCAGTGTATGTTTGTGTACATATAAACATTTTAATAGACGATTTAAAACTACTGCAAAAAAGTGAATCAAATAACTTGACTTCAAAAGTGTTCACGTTTCTCAGACCTTCAGTATACAAAATGTAAGTAATGATGATCAAAGCTTGTCATACTGTATGTTAAGTATCTGCATTGACTCATTCAGTGAATTTGTTTATTTCGCTTAAATTCTCTAGAGTCATTTGCTTGTTAATCAGACTACACAGCTCGTGTTTTTGCATGCAGCAGCATCGTTTCTCCGTCTCTCTCTTTCTCTCACTGTCGTTTAGTTTAATTAAGTGTGCAGTATGGATCAGCAGGGTCTTTACGCATCACAAACGCATCCCATTCTGAGGTTCATTACCCCTCAGACAGCACAGAATGATCCCATTAAACACATGCTGTGCCCAAATCACCTGGTTGTGTGTCAGAGAACGGCAAGAGCTGCGTGAAGGAAGTGCAAGCAACCTGACAGCTTTATGACGACTACTGAGTGTTTGGATGCAGATTACATGCCTACTATCGGAATGTTTATATACTCCGATGTGATCCAAGCTGGTATTAAGGTCAGTGTGTGAGCGAGGAGGATAAATTAGAGCTGTGCCACATGCTCGGAGGAAACCAGATGCTAAACAGCGGGAGGGAGTTTGGAATCTGTTTGTTTGTAGACCATTGTCATGATCATTAGCTAGAATTGTTTCATTGGGTTTTGTGTGGGAGCCTCGGTAGCTGTTATTAGATGTGGTTAGACAGCTGTGCAAGTACTGATGAATGTGCTCATGTTGATCACAGAGCTCAGTTTCCTATTGGATGAATCAGGAAGACATCGGTTTCTTGTCCTCCACCTGACCTCTTCAACACTCAGCACTTGTATTTTTTTTTCAATCCCCTGAGACCTTCGTTCATCTTTGGAACAAAATTTAAGATATTTTAGATTCAATCAGAGAGATCTCTCAATCTCTCCATATATCAGCAAAGGTCCCGTTGTCAAAATTATTGATATTTTGATGCATATCGATACTGAAATATTTAAAATGATACAATCTTGCTTTTGGTTAGTATTAGGGCTTGGCGATTTGATCATGGTGATTTTCATGGGTGTTTTGTGGATTTAATCATCCTACATGTGGGTTTAGATGGAGCAGAGTTTGCTACACAAAGTCGTTTGGCCAGAGGAGAAATGGTCGTGCCCAACTGAGCCTGGTTTCTCTTGAGGTTTCTTTTCCTTGATTTTCGTCAATTGGTGAAGTTTGTTCCTCGCCACTGGCTTGCTTGGTTTGGGACTTGTCGAGCTGCACATCGATGGATTTGCTCTTCAGTGTTTGGGCTTTCAGCAGTGAAATTTAAACTACACTGAACTAAACTGAACTAAACTGAACTTCAACTCTAAAAACTGGACTGACGCAGTTTCAATTTACTAGAACTTCTGTGTTAAGCTGCTTTGACACAATCTACATTGTAAAAGCGCTATACAAGTAAAGATGAATTGAACTGATAAGCTACGCAAAAAAACAAAACCTGAAAAAAAAACTGTTTTAAATTCAAATTTGGTTTATATAGTTAATAATAACATAGAGATAATCTTTCTGCAATGATAATGACAGCTATTTGCATTGCTTCTCAATGAACAACGGCTATAGTAAAAGCTGCACGAGAAATTCCGACACATAATAACTAGTGTTTACTCTAAACTCACCTCAAAACTACAGTCAAGTGTTTGAAATAAATCCTTCTGTGCGATGATTCCATAGTCGTTTGTTTATTAGTCGCGCCGAAAGCAGTTAAATCTAATAAAAGTTCAAATCGAATAGAATTTAAATCTAATAAAGGTTTCGGAGTTAAATCTCTGAAAGCAGTTAAATCTAATAAAAATAGTTTATTAGTCATGCCGAAAGCAGTTAAATCTTCTGTTTATTCAGCAGCCGCTATTTTCCTCAGGGTATTTCCTGGGATTCTTCATGTGTATTTGGACAGGTTTTTGGGTTTCTGTGAGGGCGCCCTCTGGCCTTCGGAGAAGATTTACTACAAATCACACAAAGATGTGCACGAGAATCGCAGCTTTGCTCAATTGTGTTTGTGATTTCAATTCGACTACTCGCTAGTCCTAGTTAGTATCCATACTGGCTTTGCTGCCTTGCGCTCACTCTTCTCACCAGCATCGTTTTAATGGCAATAAAATATACACAAATTGAAAGTAAAACCCTTATTCTTATTTTTTTCCTATACACCGGAGATAGATTACACTAGATTACACAGTTTCCTAATAGCACACGACACAGTACTGGAGTACAGGAAAAAAGTCTCTTTTACATGTTAATAAGAGTTTTTGTCCTAACCATCCATAACAATGACATGTAAAAAGTTTCTAGTTTAGAAATGGTTTCTATTTCACGCGCTGAAACAAACAATTACCACATTACATGCTTACCTTTGTATATACAGGATTGTAATGCAAAGATATAAAAAAATTATAGAAACCATCTTTCTTGAAATATAATATATAAATATAATAAATATAAAAACTTAGATTTAGATATTTATTTACTTGTGTAAATGTGTGTCAATATATATTTATTCAGTTTTCATATTAATTTCAGTAATATTATTGAACATGCAAATGTTTAAAAATACATCCACTTCACTCGCTGCCATGTTTTGTAATCGTTTAAATGTGTAAATGGTCTTATTTTATTTGTTTATCACTATTACATAGAACTTTTATACAGAAAAATAAAGAAAGCAAACTGTGCTTTTTGCCATCTGCCAGATTAATAGTAACGTAAGCACCATTGAACTGAATAACTTGTCTGTAAAGCACGTTATCAATTACGTCAGGACACATTTATGCATTAAAAAAGTAGTTAAGTTTACTAGCATTGCTAAAGCAACATAACATAATTTAGCCATTTCAGCAGCACGGCATATTGTAGTTCAGTCACACAAATAGTGGCTACAGCACTGTGTGACGTCACATGGAACCTATAGATAGCATTGTTTACCAAACGAGTGGTTCTAATTGGATTTACATTTTTGTAGTTTTTCACTTTTGTTTGTACAAGTTATTTTTAATTTTGTGTGTTCAGGTCATACACTCATTCCACATAAATCCCCAGATTTTTAAAATGTATTTATTTATTTTTTGCACAAATTTTACACAGAAAAAAAAAAAAAAGTGCACAGATTCTGTCTGGCCCTAGCAATAAGTCATAATGCGCAAACTGGCTTGATGTGGAAGTATGCATCGTATGATTAAGCTTCCTTTTCTGGACTAAACGTCTCAGGACTGTTGCTGTTTATGGAATATGAGAAAGCTCTTCTTGGTTTTTCATCTAAAATATTGTAATTTCTGTTCCAAAGATGAGTGAAGGTCTATGGGGTTTGGAAAAAAATAAGGGTGAATGTATAATTTAATTTCTGTGTGAACTAACCCTTTAAGCTCAAGAAGACTTTCAGAGTTTCAACTGGTGTCCCAGAGAAAAAAAAAGAGAGCGATGAATGAGAGGTGTCACATAAAACAAGATTTTCTTCTTTTTGACTGCACTAGGCGATGGAAAAAAGAAAAAAAAAAAAAAAAAAAGACTTTCGATGTTGTTCTGGTATTTACATCACAAATCATGTGCACATCAACAAATGACCACCCACATTATGAACACACCTGTTTTGGTGTATTGAGCAACTTCATAAATGACTGTGAACGGTGCTAGTAAATGTGTTTACCAATATACACAAGACATCCAAATTACCTGCATGAATTAAATTCAAAGTTATTATTATAGTTTTGCATTTTTTAAATAAGTTTTTATTTCAATACTATTTAAAAATTTGTTGTGCATTTCAGTTTAGTTTTAGTTCCGACACATTTATTTCCCACCACAGAATGAGTTCTCATGAATTCTAAAAATCATGAAATAAAAAATATACATATATTTTTAGTTAGTTTTTCAGTGACTGATGTTAGTTTCGTGTATATATATATATATATATATATATATACGAAGCTATACAATATTATATTTGTGCATATACATTAGATTAGTCAGTACTTAAGCCAAATCTAGAGCTTATCTAACAAAATAACTTACGATAGCGATCCAAAAACTAGTACACCCACCGTTATAGAAAAATATTACATACAAATAAAAAAACAGGAAAAATCAAGAGAAGCAAAAAAATTGAAAAATTTAGTTGAAATTTTGTAGGTTGTAATTTTTTTTGCAATATTTTGCTTAAATTTAATTGTATTATCTTTCAATTTCTAAATATGTTTGGTGACTAAATATTATTTTAATAAATATATCTGTTTAATAAATCTGTTTTGTTTAAATGCACCAAATTGCATTGCCTATATTCACTGAGAAATGAATAAAAATATTAATTTTCAAAATGGGGTGTACTCAATTACTCTGTGCACTGTGTGTATATATATATATACATTTAATTGTTCTACGTTTATATTTTAGTTTACATTTACACTTACATTTAGAAATGGAATGCTATGTTCCATTTAATTTGTGTGTTAAACTGCGAGGCTTGACCCAAGTAAAAATGTCCTTCACGCACCATGTTTTTCAGTTGCTGTTTTGCATAGGAACTGCTGTGTTGCCCACTGCTTTACTCTGCTCTGGGATTTGAATGAGTTTTTGCCCATCTGTCTGTCTGTGTGAGTGGGTGTTGTGGAAAACTCTGTATTTAGTTTTTTTTTTTGGGTTATGTTATGTCTTCTCCATGGTTTTTGCTTCTCTGTCCTGTTATCTGTGCATAAAATGGAAAATGAAGGAAAAGATGGACAGAGTAGGGAGATTTTGCTGGGGAATGTGAAACTGAGGGTGGGGGAAGCCCGTCTGGGTGTGCCAGATGAGATTTGGCTGCCCACGAGTTTGGAACATGGATGTAGAGGTGAGGAGAGATAGAGAGCAACACAGCTGTTCTCCTCTTATTCCCATCAGCAAAACCTACATGTAGCTTAACTGACCCCTGAGCATTCGGCTATCATCACTGCGATTATGGCTCCCACTCACTAGAATCAAACACACTAGAATTTACTATGTTTATCAAAGTGCATGTCTCTAATGGACTGAAATGGATATTTTTG
Source organism: Danio jaintianensis (assembly GCA_903798115.1). NCBI lineage: Eukaryota > Metazoa > Chordata > Actinopteri > Cypriniformes > Danionidae > Danio > Danio jaintianensis. The sequence goes on from CAIGQV010000919.1 coordinate 2,823,512, forward strand.
CTCAGTTCCTGCATGCCAAATGTATGCTAGACCATATGTATATAGGAAATACATTAATAAATGTAAATTTATTGTTGGAAAGGAAAATGTATTTATCATTTAGTCTTAAAAGTTTTCTTAATTAAAATAGTTTGCTGTTTCTGTATAGTTTATTTGCATTATGTGTGGGAACAAGGTGCTTAAAGTGTTAGTTCACCCAAAAATCTTTTTTTCTGTCAATAATTGTCATGTTCCAAACCCCTGAGACCTAATTAACATTAATTAAGATATTTGGATGAAATCCAAGAGCTCCCTGATCCTCCATAGACTGCAATGGTCCCAACATGTCCAAAGTCCTTAAAGGCCTTAAACGTCCTTAAAGATCATTGAGAACGTTTACATGGACACCAATACTCCGATTTTAATTTGATTAAGGTAATACTTTGATTAAGAGTCTCCCATGTAAACAGCATATTTTATTTTTTTATATTACCTGTATGACTAAAGTCATAATCAAACTAAACAGAAATAGAATTAAGACATGTGGAGTATTCCTAATTTAGTCGGATTATTGAAGTGTAGTACAGACCTGTAAACACCTTAATCAAACTATTACCATTTTGTAGTACTATTCGCTACATTTTGTGACAGGATGCACACACAGCAGTTGACAACAAACAAATGAGAATGGCTTTAAGCAAGAGAGCACTTTTTTGTACAAGCTGGAAACGATGACTGTGCTCTCATCCAGTACCTCAGAGTTAATGAAATGTTAATGAATGAAATGGCAAAGGTGGCCTGTTGCTTGAGAATTTATATCCGCCATCGTCTGTTTGCGTGCATAGTGTGAGAAATTAACTGCAGTTGTACTGGTCGCAAAATTAAAAATGGAACACCCAAAATCAGATATGGTGCCACCATATAGAATGGGGATGTAATGACGTTAATCGAAGTATGTACTATAACGTAAAACAGGAACATGAAAGGAACATTCTAAAAGCACCTCATATAAACCCCTCCCTTATATTATTGTCTTATTCAGATTAAGGACAAACGTAAACGTAGTCATTGTCAAAACAGTACATTTGTCTTCAGTAGGTCAAAAGAAAAGATTTTTGTGTGTTCTCATAACACAATAATAATGACTTTATTCAACAGTTTCTTCTCCTCAGTGTCAGTATAGGGTGCACATTCACAAGAGCGCGCACGCTATACTGACAGGAAAAGAAACTGTTAAATAAAGTTATGTTTGTTTTGTGTGAGAACAAAATATTATCATAGCTTGATAATATTCATATTGAACCTCTGAAGGCATATGGTCTGTTTTGAAGATGTTTTTTTTGTTTTTATATGTATCTTTTTGGATTTTGAACGAATCGGGACCATTACTGGATGAAGATGAGGGAGCTCTCAGATTAGTTTTCCGAAGATGAACGAAGGTCTGAGGGGTTTGGAATTGAAACGACATGACTAATTAAATACTTTATGATAAAGTAATTTGTGACAATTCACATTTTTGGATGAATTACCTCTTTATCTTTGGTTGATATTTAGTTTGATAGTACCCAGTTACGTTTTTGGTCACTGTTTATAATTTTACATAAGGTGGAATGTTCTCACCTTTATGACCAAATATTTATGATGAAGTATAAGTGAAGTTATGCTTTTAACCTGTGTCTTTCCTGATCTCATCACCCATGGCACTAGAACATCCCAGTTTTGTGTCTGTCACCTCTGCAGTGAAGGACAGCTGTGGTCTGCTACCTCTCAGACTCGTGTTCTGCATCTCTATGAATGCCAGCCAGGGCACCTGTGCCAAGCAATTAGAGCACATCTGCAGGTTTTCCCAGACTGTGTTGCAGCTGCACAGAACAGATAGCAGCACCAAGTACTTCTGTGGCTTATAACCAGAAGTGGGATCACGAGGAGGAACATCTTGTGTGGTGGAAGGAATTCACGGCTCTGTGTGTGGGAGTGCAGTTGGCATATCTTTCCTGCAGGTGTCACCTGTTCTGCCAGTCAAATGAGCATGATAATCGAAGGAGAGGAGGACAATAAACAATAAGAGTGAAAATACTGGAATGTTGATGCAAAATCTTATAGAGCAAATATTCTATTTACCTCAGTGTTGTCTTGACCGCAATCATTGTTTCGTCTTGACATTTGATTTTGTGTACAGGTGAGAGCTGGGTGATTTGGGGAAAATATATATTTGCTTTTTTTTTTTTTTTACTTTTTATATTTGATTTGATTTATTTTAAAAATATATATTTTTAAATTTACCTTTTTTTTGGACAAGTCACACTTCAGCTCATATTGCAGCACTCGCTTTAATAAATGTAGCATCAGAATACAGCATGTTTTAACTGTTTGTGTGTGTCATTGGTTCTCTGCTGAAAAAGATCGCAGTAGTCAACATTTGAAGTGGATCAAAACCTTTAATCAAAGTAAAAGTGTTCAACAACACCCATTCTTGTCTTAACTTTTTTGATTCACTTACTAACGTTGACTGCTATATACATTTTTACCCCTTTTCAACCAACACTGTTCCTATGTGGTTTCCCAGCCTGTGTCTGTTCTTGAACTTTTCTTAAGTGGAGAAATGTTCCCGAACTGCTTGCAAAAAAACTGTAATCTGCTAGTTTTATTCAGATAACGAACATACATCATTACAACATTGTCTGTTCCTCATGTCTGTGAAAACATGCACCCAGTTTGTGACAGTTTTCAGTTTATTTTGTTGAAAATTATGCTGAGAACAAGTTAAGAACAGTATCTGGCTCCATAACTTGAACCGTTAGCAGAGGTAGTATACTACCCATATATGCATATACCAATATCCCAACAGCAAAATCAATTTGGAGTAATTCAGCCGTGGTAGAACGAATAAGCTGAAAGGTGTTTCTTGCCACTATTTTATTATTTCATTATATTCTATACAGACTGAAATTCACCATCCCATTTTTAAAAACGATTTCTGTTGCTGTTGTACTGAAGATTCAGCAGTGGAGCACCACTGGTTTGTGTAGCTTAGCAGCATGTAGTCAATTGTATACATTTGAAAAAAAAGTATGTGTAAAAAGTGTATGTAAAGGTCATAGGTAATGATTGCCATGGGTATAATTTTGTGTGGGTATCTGGGCAGATATCGCTCTCTTCATGTGTTTTTGTTCACCTTCTGAAGAGGTCACATCCTCTTTCAAGTTGCAGTCAGGTTATCCATGCTTGTACAGGTGAGGTTTGTGTGTGTAAATTCACCCTTCTCTGTCATCACGTCTCTTCTAATCCTGCCAATGAGCTCATTTTTCTGCATATTCCTTCCCAAAGGGACACTGGCTTTCCACTGAGCCAAGCATTTCTGCCACCATCCATCCTGTAGCTCTGTTTTCTCATTCTCTGTCCCATTCTTCCTGTCCTTGGCTGATGTGTCTATCTGTTAAGCTTTTCATGCCCAGTTCTGGGTTTCTGCCTGGTTAGATTATGGTCACAGTGACCCTGCCTTGGTCGCTAGCAGATGTCTTGATGTCTGCCTGCTCGAAATCAGCACTCACAATGGCCCCTTCTGTACAGAAACACTTTTAAAGTCACTCTCATGAATGATTCACTTGCTTTCTCGAAAGCATCTTTGCTGTAGCTATAGTGAACATGGTCTTCATAAAAACTTTTCTGTGTTGTGCTAGTGGAGAATGTCAGTGAAATGGAATAATTAATGTGTATGAGGTCATTTAAAGCTATATCTGTGTTAACCGAAGTTTGTTTTGGAGTTTTTTCCCTGTGGTTTGAAACCATTGGCCATTGATCGAACCTTTAAACAACTCAAAACTGCCATTGGTTCATGGATGTTATCTTAACTAGAGCTGCACAACATATTGTTTTAGCATCGATATCACAATGTGTGAATCCGCAATAGTCACATCGCAGGACGTGCAATGTGGAGTCATGATTGTAGTTGACCAGGTACAACAGTTCATTGCAGTTAAACCATGATAAAGTGAAAGTCTATCAATTTCTTGTGTTTTTAAGGTCTGTGTTAATTTGAAGCAAATTTAAAGCATTTTCACACAAGGAATTATTACATTTGTAGCTTTAACCAGATTAGCTGTATTTAATTATTTACACAATAAAGACTATATAGCTTTATTGTACATTTGACTATTTTATTTCTGTACCTGTATACTGTTAGTTCTACATTTGTATGTTTGCTGTACTTTTTCTCTTCTTGTAATTTGATTATTGTATTTTATGCAGATGCACTCCCCTAAAAAATCATCCGAATCAATCTAAAATGATTCATTAAGTTCATTAATTAATTATCTTGTGAAATACACGTTCTTTGATTTGGATTTTTTTCACTCAGTTATTCAGTCGGGTGAAATCATTTTTTTAAAAAGACTATCTGTAAATTTGTATATTCCCAAATTTCATGGAAATTGCAAGCAGAGGCAAGTCTGATATGAGCTCTTGATAGTATTCAGAAGATGTTTGTAGTCTGCCTCAACATCTGTATGTTCAAACCATCCTAATAGTGCAAATGTTCGTAGTTATACGTCTAAGGGTGTATGACTTCTCAAATGTAGGAGCTTGCGCAAAGTACACTCACTCTTAAGCACACATTAAACAATACCTGCCTCTGAGAATGCAAATACAGATATCTGACAGCTGCTTCAGGTTTCTGTGGGCTCTGTAGTTGTGCTAATCCCATGCTAAATAACTAGCCATGAATAGATTTACTTGATTTAATGCATTGTGGTAAACTGCACTGCCATTGTTGACCCTAAATTTTTAAATATAAATCAATCAACTTAAAATTGCATTTTACACCAAATCCTAGTTAATTTCACTTACGAAAACCACAACCAATGAAATGGTTGCTTTGATTTTTGATATGGCTGGCTTCCTACCCTGGTTGCCCTACATGAGCTGTCAATCAACAGCCAGAGCAAAACCGCACTCACCACGATTGATAGCAAACAGCTGGCGAACGCAAACACTCTGTGTGTCTGATTGATGAGGATGCATTTATAAACATTTCGAAACAAGCCTTCAGGACTTTGGCCAGCATTAAAAGTAAAAAAAATTGCTTCCACAATCAAATGGAAAGAGGCTGGATAATGATGGCACCCGATAACAGAATTGTGGGGGATGGTGAGTTATTCTGAAGGGTGTTCCAGTGCAGTTGCAATGACCCATGACCATTTCCTCTCTGGTCGGGCTCTTACAATTTGCTGAAGCATTTCACTGGCTCCGTTCTCTCCTCCGGGTGCCTCAGAATGACTCCCGAGGCTGGTGTTATCCACTGTTTGTTTGCCTATTGTTTAGCTCACAATAGGACAGATCAACGGCGGCAGGCGGCTAACTAATGAAAGCTATTCATGGCTATAAGTCTCGCTTTCGGGGAGGCTCTGTGGACTAAGAAGTCTGCCGGAACTGTGGAGTGTGGCGCATGTGTGTATAGGGAGGGGCTTTTAAGTAGACATAAAGATTCATAGTGGTTTCATTCATTATTTTGTTGTCGTACTTTCAAATCTGATCATTTCTCAACATATTTTGGTCAGAGATTTAAGGTTTTTGTTGAGATTTTAAGCATGAATATTCATAGTGGTTTTACCCATTATTTTGTTGTTGTACTTCCAATTTTTGTAATTTCTCAACTTATTTTGATCATAGATTTAAGACTTTAGTTGAGTTTTGAGCTTTTAAGCAAACAATAATATCGATGGTGATTGCATCCATAATTTTTTTTGTTGTACTTCCAAGATTAATAATTTTTCAACACATTTTGATCAGATATTTAAGGATTTTGTTGGGTTTTTAGCATGTAAGCAAATGCAATTTTTCAAAGTGGTTTTACCCATTATTTAGTTGTTGTACTTCCAATTTTGATCATTTTGCAACACATTTTGGTCAGAGATTTAAGGTATTTGTTGAGCTTTTTAGCTTTTAAGCAAACATTAATATTTATGGTGGTTGCATCCATTGTTTTTTGTTGTACTTCCAAGATTGACTTTTGTTGAGTTTTTAGCTTTTAAGCAAATGTAAATATTCAAAGTGGGTCCCATTATTTTGTTGCTGTTCTTCCAATTTTTATAATTTTTTCAACTCATTTTATTCAGAGATTTAATATGTTTGTTGAGTTTTTAGCTTTTGAGCAAACATGAATATTCATAGTGGTTTCATCCATTATTTTGTTGTCGTACTTTCAATTTCAATCATTTCTCAACACATTTTGGTCATAGATTTAAGACTTTTGTTGAGTTTTTAGCTTTTAAGCAAATGTAAATATTCAAAGTAGTTTTACCCATTATCTTGTTGTTGTATTTCCGAATTAATTTAGGTAATTTCTCAACACATTTTATTCAGAGATTTAATATGTTTGTTGAGTTTTTATCTTTTAAGCAAACATTAATATTAATGGTGGTTTCATCCATTATTTTGTTGTTGTTCTTCCAATTTTGATAATTTCTCAGCTCATTTTTATCATAGATTTAAGACTTTTGTTGAGTTTTTAAGCTTTTGAGCAAACATAAATATCCATAGTGGTTTTACCCATTATGTTGTTGTTGTTGTACTTTGAATTTTGATAATTTTGATCATAGATTTAAGATTATTTTAGTTTTTAATTTTTAAACAAACATTAATATTATTCATAGTGGTTTTATCCATTATTTTGTTGTTCTTTCAATTTTGATCATAGATTTGACACTTTTGTTGAGTTTTTAGATTTTAAGCAAACTTGAATATTTATAGTGGTTTCATTCATTACTTTATTGAAATTCCAATTTTGATCATTTCTCAACACCTTTTAATCAGAGGTTTACGATTTTTGTTGAGTTTTTAGCAGAAGAAGAACATATGGGCTGCTCGCTGAACATTCCTAGTTTCTGAGGGGATTTCCCCAAATTTTCAGATGTTTATCTTGCAGTCTGTATGTAAAATAACCAGTCGGACCAGTTACTTGAGCACCACCGTAAACACAGTCTCTCTCACACAGGAATGAAAACATCTTCCTTCCGGACAGGATTCTGAGTCTCGTCTGTGAGCACACCGCTAACAGTCTCATCGAGATGACGAAGTTGGCCTTAATTGCTCTGATTGAAGCTAATTTGTGGTCTCTTTGTTGAAGGAGCGTTTGATATGGGGGTTGCTTTAATTGCTGATGTGTGAAGAAAGGGGAGTTGCTTATTTGCATACGGTGGAGGATGTTTATTATTCACGTATTCTGTATTTTTTTGGGCTTGTATATAAACAACAGTGATCTCTTGTAACCCTTCTGCTGAGAGCACAATGAGAAATGAATAGCAGCCCGCGGGGATTGAAGGGGAGAGAGGGGGATGAATGAATGAATGAATGAGTGGTTATGGGGTTGATGGCGCTTATGAGAGGAGAAAGGAGAAGCCAGTGACTATTTGTCATCGTCAGTCTCTCGTTAACCCACCGTCAGACACACAAACCTTCCCCCCACTGCCACGCGCTTCCAACGCATGAGCTGCCCTCGGGATATGAGGCCAAGCCCTTAACACACAACGCCACTGTGTGTGTGTGTACACGTATTTGTATGCAACGTGCAACAAAATTGATAATGGTTCTCTGCAATTAAGAGCTTGTATAATTATTTCATTAATTTGAGTCAGAGTTTGTTGGCCTGAGACCTCAGCGGGGGTCTGGTGTCACTCCGGCTGCTGTTGGGGGGGGCTTTCTGTTTTGCTTTTTGTTTTTTTTTTCTTTCTCTTTGATACTTCCGTCCCATTCTGTTTTTTTTCCTATTCTGTAAAAGTAAGAAAAAATCTTTAAAAGTCTTTGTATTATAGTTAAATGTTCGCAAATCTTTTAAAATAAATAGTTTGACCTTTTATGACAACACATGGTTTCATTTTTATATTTTATATTCCATTTTTTAATTGTATATTGACTAATTCTTGTTAATTGTAAAAATGTAAGATATAAGGAATTGTTATTATATTTATAAAAAGTATGTTATATTGGAACTATTCGTGAAAGTGATACAGGTAATTGCAACAATAATATAATTAAAAATAATAATACAAAAAATAATTTAATCTGTGTTGCTTGTCACTATAAGCCTTGTTATAATTTACTTTTTGTTTGTTGTTAATGGAAGATTGGAATAATACTTAATATAATAAATTTATTGTAAAAAAATTACGTTAATACTGTAATTTCTTTTGATAATATAATATAATGTAATATAATATTACATTTCTATAATATTATAATCTATGATATTTTTATAATTTAATATTTTGTATAATTTTGTATACATTTTTATTATTTATATAATTTTTTAAAATAATGAATATATATTTTTCATTCATTTATTCATTTATTTTCGGCTTAGTCCCTTTATTAATCTGGGGTCGCCACAGCGGAATGAACCACCAACTTATCCAGCATATGTTTTCCACAGCGGATGCCCTTCCAGCTGCAACCCATCACTGGGAAACATCCATACACACTCATTCACACACATACACTACGGACAATTTAACTTACCCAGTTCACCTATACCACATGTCTTTGGACTTGTGGGGGAAACTGGAGCACCCGGACGAAACCCGCAAACACGGGGAGAACATGCAAACTTCCCACAGAAATGCCAACTGACCCAGCCGGGGCTCGAACCAGCGACCTTCTTGCTGTGAGGCGATTGTGCTGCCCCTAATATATATTTTTATATACTGCATTTTCTGTTATTCATTTTCAAATTATGACTTTCCTGTTTTTCCTTACCTTATTTTAAAAAGACACATTTTACCGTATTACTTCATTTTCTTCATTGGGAAAATATTCTATTATTTTATTGATTTCAAATAATAATATTTAGTCCTATGATTAAGCGATCAATCAAGAACCACGACAAGCCAAATTTTCAGAAAATATATTCTAAAGAAATTTCTAAGGCAACATATTGTAAAAGGTTATCTTTTCTTTATTGTTTTTTTTTTTGTCATGTTGAGTAGGTGAACAATGCCTGGATGACCTACCTACATCTGCTGAGGTACTGAAGTGTGGGACCACACAAGTCTCACATTCCTCCATCTGTCTTGTCCTGACTGACTGAGGGGTGAAGCCGTCTCTGAATTAAAGACGGAGGCGTTTTTTTGAGTCTGTCATCTGAGGATGTGTCGGATTGCCATTGTTGCAAGTCCTGGAAAACCCCATTCTATATACCCTCACCCTTCACCTCTTCACCTCACTCAGGAAAAAACACAGGCACGGATAATGTTGCTCTTACAAACAATCTATTCCTGCAATCTCTGGGATTGTGATCGTTCCTGACAGCAGTGCGTCTGTTCTCGATGATTAATGCCACGACTCCTCCGCTTTGTTTTGGGCCCCGCAGGCATTGTTGTTTTCTGGTCGTTGATTGGATGAAGCAAATACGGCAGATTTCATACTGCCACATTTTGGTGTTTTTACAGTTGAAGTCAGAATTATTAGCCCTCCTGTGAATGTTCTCTTTTAAATATTTCACAGTATTTCCGATAATATTTTTTCTAATGGAGAAAGTCTTATTTGTTTTATTTCGGCTAGAATAAAATCAGTTTAACAATAAAAAAAAACTATCATTTTAAGGTCAATATTTTTAGCCCCATCCTTATACAATGACTTGCCTAATTAACCTAGTTATCCCTTTAAATGGCACTTTAAGTTAAATACTAGTGTCTTGAAAAATGTCTCGTAAAATATGTATTGTCATCATGGCAAAGATAAATGAAATCAGGTATTAGAAATGAGTTATTAAAACTATTATGTTTGGAAATGGGTTAAAAAAAATCTTCTTTTCGTTAAACAGAAATTGGGGGCTTATAATTCAGAAGGGGTAATAATTCTGACTTCAAATGTACATACTGCGCAACTTCAGATTTTTCATCTCTTTTATTAGTTTTCTCCGCAGCTCTTAGTAGCTTTCATCTTTCCATTAGACACTGCAGGCTGGCACAGAAATGGCGCCTTGGCATCTTGGCTCTGTTACAGACCTCTCAAATTCCTGCCATTACTGTGGTTTGTATTAATGCTTTCATCCATGAGTGATGACACAGTGGAAGCCATAATAGTGGATTAAGCAGTTTGGGAAGTAGTTATATATTGATGGGACAGGTGCTTATGGAGTCATGTAAGCATCTTGCGTGATTAAGGCAAATTGTAGCTGGTGATTATGCCCTTTTATATTGTACTTGATCAATTTTATGTAAATTACTTGTTTTTTTTATGTTGGCATCTTGATGATCCAGTCCTATTATAATAATTCAAGTTTTCACTGCAGGTTTCATGTTACTGTCTGAGCCCTGCAGTTATACTGTCTACAAAAAGTTTTAAAGTGCACCGTACCTAATAAGATGTGGTATTGTCTTAAAAGAAAGAAAAAAAAGATAATTTTGCTTGATGAATGGTTGTAGTTTGGTTTAATAAGCAAGTTTCCTGCATTCAGTGGACATGTCTGGGGTTTGTTATGATGCTCAACTGCAGTAAAATACAAGAATAACACAGGTGGACAAAATGTACAGTACTATTCAAATGATTTGGGTCTGTTTTGTTTTTTAATTGTAAAATAGTATTGCTATTGACTACGTTAGTTAGCTTTTATTTGTGTTGATTTTATTATTCAAAAAAGCTGAAGATTTAGCATTGCTCCAGTCTTAGTGTTACATTATCTATTAGAATTAGGGCGGCAATGTGATCATTCGCAATAGTAACATTGCAAGATATGCAATGTTGAGTCTGGATTATAGTTGATCAATTTATCATGTGTTTTTGAGAACTGTGAGTGTATGAAGATTTTACAAGCAAGTGTACCGTTTGTAACTTCAATAATAATTAATTGTATTGAATTGTTTATACAACAAAGATTATAGAGTATTATTTTACACTTGATTATTCAATTACTGTAGCGGAGTACTGTTCAACTCCTCTGAAAACAATTAAACACTGTTTATTTCTTCTTTTTTTTTTAACTTTATTGTATTTATCTATGCTTGTAGATTGTTTATTATAATTTATGCAGATGCACTCCCCTACAGAATTACTCCAATCAGCCTAAAATGATAAATTCTTTCCAAATAGAGATATTTAAGTCATCTGGTGAAATTGTATTCAGTATATATTTGCTGAATAACAAAATATTGCAATGCTAGATTTTTTTCAGTATCGTGCAGCCCTAATTAGAATTCGTTCTCATATTCTGATTTGGTGAAACTATTGTTTATTTGTGCTAATTAATATTGTAAAAAAAATCAGGACCTTTTGAAAAAACATTAAAAAGGAACTAGGTCAGGGCAATTAATTGAAAATGATTTTCATGCACATTTTGTCAGTAAAACCGGATCTAGAGTTGTAATACACTGACATACTACCCCCAAATTGTGTTTAAAATCAAGTCTATTTAATTGGACAATAATGGTATCAAGACAATCTTTCTGTGAAAATGACTTCTCACACTTCTCGGTGAACTACGGATCTATCTAGTGCGGCAAGTGGAAAAAAAGTGATGTTTAAACTGTTTTTACTCCTAATTCTTTAAAAGCAAGTGCTACTGTTAGATGATTTCATTTTCATGTGATTTACTAGCCACACTGAATTCAATGAAAACAGTTACATTTGTTGATTTCCTTCATGTTTGGAGTTTTGTGTGAGGGCACCCTCTGGCCTTCGGAGGAGATTTACTACTGATCACACAACCGTGCTTCCCTGACAAGATGTGTATGATAATTACAGGTATGATCAATCACATCAATGCGATTTCAATCAATTTCAATTAATTGTTCAGCGTTAAAAATAACAGTATTTTATTATATACGCTTTTCATGAGTTATCAAATGTCAATCCTTGCTAAAATTAAGAGTTTGTTTTAATGAAGAATAAAAAAACCTTACCCCAAACTTTGCTCTGGATAGAAGGATATGCTAATGAACACTTTAAAGCCACTGATGTAGATCCATAACTTTCACCACTAGACATTATAATTGTAATCTTCTTGATTATATTTCAGTCAATGAATCAGCCAAAAATAGACCTAAATCTTAAAGCAGCAGGCAATTTGAGCAACAAAGTGTTTGAAAGCTTTTGTGGGTGGTCAAATTCAAAGGCTCCAAGACAATGACACCCCTGTGGAAACAGCACACTGCTCAACTGAATCGCTATTTTGTGAACCCCAGTGGTGCATCTGACCTGCGGTTGTCTTGTTTTGAGCAGCACCACACGATGGCTTGTCAAGAGGCTGCCAAATGTCTTTGCTGTCTTTTTTTTTTTTCTTTCTTTGTTTACTTGTGTCTCGTTTTTTTCCTGACATTTTGCTGGTGCATATGTACACATTTCTGCGTGAGCTGCACAAGTGTTGGGCTTGATTATGGGCATTTAACCTTTCACAACACTGTGTCTCATTACTTTTTTACGTTTTCTTAGTTTTGTCCAGGAAACACTTTTGATCTGTTGTGTTAAATAGCACTCCGTTTGACGACTTAATTGCGGAGGGAATAGCAGCATGCAGTTTAATCCTGCTGTAGGGAATGTTATTCCCAGAGCGTTGTAGTTACGAGAACATTCCAATAACGTTTACAGGGCCGACCGGATTGTTTTGTCTTGTGCATCTTTGCTTGCGCACACTCCCATTGTCATTGAATGGCTGCTTTATTTTTTTTATTCCATTGTCGTGCTTTCAGTCATAACAATAGGGGGTGGAGAAGCGGTTTGCGTGTGCCTCGTTTATCAAGCGTTCATCAGATCTTCTGTTGTATGTGTGAGCTGCAATGATATCTTAACTGCAACTATGATAATAGTGCTTCCTGCAAAGTAATGGAGTGTTAAACGTGGGTGTTTTTTCCCATCAGTGGAATTCTTGAGCTAAATATTGCCTTATTGAAGCTCTGTATGTATGGACATGCTGTATTTTGACATGGGACCACCGCATGTTTGTGTCACACACTGTTTTTTTCAGAATTTAGATTAAGGTCAAAGTTTAGAAATTACATCAAGATGAAATCTTTGAACTTAACTGTACACTTGCGTGACTTCTGTGCGTTTAGTTTTGGTTGTCTTTTAATGGGAGCTGTGTGTGGGTTTTATTTTGGACGTGGTGTGAGACTGGGATATCTCTGGATTTGTTGTAAAAACATGAATGAGTAAATTTCCATGTCTGGCTCCAGTTGTTCGGCAGGTTTGTTAACAGAAATAGAAAAGTGATCTTCAAAAATTATATGGTGTGTAATATTTGACATATTGACGTTTTGTATCTTGATAATTGATGAAGCTTTGATCAAGGTATGCAGTGTTATCCTGACATTGTGTTGCATTACAAAACAAGACAACTTTTTTTAGTATGTGATGTCATGTTTAACTTAGTTTCTTTTAAATGAAAAGACTGTATAGAGATCAATTTCAAAAAGAAGCTTGATGTTTAAAGGGATAATACACTTCAAATTGAAAACTCATTTGCTTACCCTCATGTCAGAAAACACTGACACACACATTCAAAAAAAATTATTTTTAGTGTTCCACAGAAGAAAATAGGTGACCAAATTTGAATGTTTTGTTGAATGTACTTTAAATATAATATTATACACACATTCATGCACATACACTTGCACGTGCACACAAAAATAAATGAGGAATGAAAAGAAATTAAATGAAACCTTCATTCATTCATTCATTTTCCTTCAGCTTAGTCCATTTATTCATCAGGGACTCGAACCAGTGACCTTCTTGCTGTGAGGCGACAGTGCTAACCACTGAATCACCGTGTCGCCTCTAAATGAAACCTTAAGTAATGTTGAGGGAAATGATTGCTTGATGTGAGCCATTGAATCTTGCTTACAGAACAGCCACAGGCTCCACATCTTCCAGAGTGTACTTCCCATGGATGAAGTTTGTTCTCATGCATCAACCGAGTATAGTTCTGCTGCCATTGGCTATATTTGATGAGCTCCAGGAGGCTGGATTAAGCCGCTTTATTGATATGGATTACTTTTGTACAATGTCTTTAGAAACCTTTTGAAGCTTAAATATTTTTTGTTTAAGGGATTTGCAATGAAAAGACAGAAATCTCAGTTTTTTTTAAGTGTTCCTAAGAATGAACATTTCTGTATTTAAAACAGCACAAGGAAGTAGTTGATTACAATCAAAGTTTTCTTTTAGTGGAATAACCCAACTTAATTTTAGGGTGTCTTTCCTAAACACTATGGCTCTGTTAAGATTGCAAAACATTTTTAAAAGCAATGATGTGAGTTTTGAGGTGCGAATACTTGTAGTAAGTCCAAATTGACTAGCGTTTTCAGATAACAGTTCAAATGGATTGCTAGAAAACTGTTGGGTTACTCCAGAGAGATGCTGTACGCTCAGTCCTAAACTATGCTAAAATCTTTTTTTAGGCCACATAACTGACTTGTGCCCAGTTTGGTAAAATTGAATCATAAAGTCTTGAGTCTCTTTTGTATAGTGAATTTAGCATCACACATTCTTCGCTGCCTCTGGTAACATTTCCAAGTTTCATTAGTAGAAAACACACTTGTCTTAATAAATCAAGATTACAGAGAGCTGTGGAACGCTGTGGAGATCACTGTCAACAACTCGTGCAGAAGTGGAGCCAGTTAATATTTGCATTTAGCATTTGGAATTCAGATACGCTGAAAATGATTTCCTTGTGTTTTGGCATGTTTGTTCTTAGCTGTTTGGTCTTGAATTAGGTGCTTTGTTTGTGTGTGTATGTGTGCTTTGTACTTTTCCTTTAGTGCTCTGAATCCTGTGATGTCTGTCTTTCTTGACAGCGCTGACTCAAAGGTGGCCACGGTATAATAATAGCAGCAGCGAGGGAAAGAAAAAAAGCGGAAGGAGAACTGCAGAAACTGTGCCAGCGGCGCAGGCTGTCGGAGACGGAATTATGGCAGTACAGCTACTTTTCCTCTCTTTTTCCCTCACAGTGGTGCTGCCATGTTTTTAGCGAACCACATCACAGACGCAAAGGGAGCACAGGCTATATGGAGAATGTAAACACTGAGCAGGAAGTGGTAAAACGCAGTGTATTTACATCGCTCCTCTGATGCATCCCTTTGTTTAAACCCACATTTCTGTACAAGTTACTTTTATTACAAACCAACTAAAGCATCATTGCAGATGTTCATTCCAAAAGTCTGCATATATGCAGTAACAAAGTCAGAAGTTTGTGACAAGAATGGTGCATAACTCATATCCATAAACTTTGACCCAGGTTTTTGTGAACGTTTTTGGTCAAACGTATTCAGTCACAGATCTGATTCATTTGAATGGTGAATTATCAAAATCTCTAAAGCCTATCATTTTATTAACATATTCTAAATCTGCAGTAAAATCTGACAAATGTGCATTGGCAAATGCTGATTGGTGATTGGTTCTCCACCTCACTACACGATAACCCAAACTGAGTGTGTGTCACTCAGGTAACATTCCCACTTAAGTCTGATTTATACTTTTGTGTCAAGCGCACATGTATGGTCCGGTGCAGCCTTCGCGCTGTCGCATAGCCCTCGCCGTAACTGATGCCGACACTGACACACACCTCTCAAAAATTTTTTGCTACATGCCGCTAGTACAATAGTGCAAGCTCTGTGATTGTTCGGCTTGGTAGTGGTGACGAGCGTGGGTGGTGCTGATAGCCGCGGGAGAACCGCGAACCTGATGGAGCGAGTGTTTACAAGTGTGGAGTCTCGTGAAGGACTTTCAGATGGAAACTTTTGTTTTGTGTTTACCTTATGATTAAAGTTGTTGCACGTCTGCCGGTACCTGCCTCTGAGTGAGCGAGTTTGAGCTACTTGTACATTAAAGTAGCATTCAGAAAAAACAAAACAGAAGAAACTCGGCACAGAGGAACATAAACACCTACTGCCAGCTAGCGTTTCGGAGGTGTTATTGCAGAGCAACACAAACAGCATGCAGAAGTATAATTGCACGACTACACGCAAGGCAGGCGCCATTGGTCACAGCGATCACTCGGCGCAGAAGTATAAACCAGCCTTTACTCTAACACCTAGTTCTCTGAGCACTAACAGTTACTTTGTATAATAAGCACTCCTTGGGTGTATTGCCTCTTCTTGTTGAATCGCTGAATGCCTCATCAATTGTAAGTCGCTTTGGACAAAAGCGTCTGCTAAATGACTAAATGTAAGGGGTTCTTTTATTTCAGATGTAGAAAGTGAGGATGTTCCAGTTTCTGTCTCTGCTATATTCAGTCTGTGCAGTCTTCAGGTCCTCTATAGGCTTACAGCAGTATGCTGCTCTGACCCACCAATAGAAATAGAATAAGTGGCAATAATAACCTACTATCACAAGCAATTGAGTGGCTTTTATGCTATGTAACCACATCAGATCCTTGTTGGTTTCAGTAGCTATGCGTCTTGTTTACTGTGGCTGTGCATGAGAATGATCAACTTCTGGTCATAAAATGTATGTTGTGTCCCACGATTGTTATCCCTTGGTCGTTTCTAAACTCATTTGGGCTTTATTAAAGGACCATAAAGAAACACTATATAATTTAAACAGTTTTTTTTTTAACTGGTTAACTGGGTTGTTTGAGTTGCACACTATAGAAGACTATGTTTGCATTGAGTAATTTTTTATTGTAGTAAAAAAAAGGTAATTTGTGGCTTTTTATGCTGTTTATGAGGATGCAAAATGTAACAGAAAAACACATGCTTTTAAACATGTCCAAGGCCTTGTCCACATGAACATGGGTATTTTCAAAACCGCACTTTTTTTCTATGCGGTTTCTCTGTTTGTCCACATGAAAACGGAGTAGCAGGTCACTGAAACCGAAACTTTCTGAAAACTCCGGCCAGGGTGAATAATTTCCAAAACTCCAAAAAACTGGACACAACAACCAGAGTTTTTGCCGCATGATGTCATTTTCTCCCTTCTGGGTTCACACCAAACACGTGATGTGAAGCTGTGAATGAGGCAAATTCTGCACATTCATGGCAAACGTATCGCATATTCCTCATTGTTAAACCGCGGGAATTAATCCTACTCTTTTCTCAAGTTTGCATTGACTTGAATGCAATTTACTCGCAAAATAAACTTTGTTCCCTGTTTGGTGTGAATGCAGTATAAAAGTGTCATTATCGCCACCTGTTGGTTCGGCATGCTCATAACATGCATTACAGTGCATTTTGCATTTTCATGTGGACAGATTTTTTTCTTTTAAATGAAAGTGGGGAAAACTCTGTTTATAAAAATGCCAATGTACGTGTGAAAATGGCCTAACTAATATTAGATGCATATTAGATCCACATAACAGCCTTCATAACATAATGTTGCACACTGTATGGCAATATTATTTTAGTTCTAGGTTTCTTTTTTTTTTTTTTAATAAACAGAAATATGCGCAATGCATAAATTGTGGTTTTACGCAGAATTATGTGAGAGAATCACTATGTGTGCATGTCCCTCTCAGTCCCACCATGCATGTTTGGCACAGGTACAAACACACCTTGTTTGGCTGTTTTGGGAATATTGTATTACAGGCCGAAGCCTGGGAGAGAACAGACCGTGTTTCTGACAGCCAGGACACAAAACACATGTTCAACTGGGCTCCGCTGGATAAACTGTCTACCATAACGTGGAAATAACCCTCCTGCTTATTCCATCACTAACAGACTCTCTCTTTTCTTTTCCAAACCCTCTTCCTGTCTCTCTTCCGCTGTGTCATTTTGATGAAGAGCAGACACATTCTGCTAAACACTTTTATCTCCTGCTGTCTTAGCGGAGGTGACACCCAGAAACAGCGTGCGGATAATAGACTTTCCATTGTCACAGTATTTGTTGATATATTTAAAGAACGCCGCTTGTTCACCTTATGTAGCTTGTAAAATCTAGGACACAGACTCAGCTTTTCTTCTGCTTTCTCAGCACATGATGTGCACATGTGCTGCAGGTTTATGTTCATTAAGAAGTCTTACTGAGTCAGGAAACCTGTGTATTGCGGGATACCATATGGCTGGTAGCGAGAAAGTTAAATATAGATTGTTTTAGACAGTCCTTTGTGATTTATAAGCAATGACAGAATTTAAAATTGATATAATGGTTTAAATTCATATTAAAGTGTAAGTGTTAGCGTTGTCCCCCTCACATGGTTTGGAACACAAATTAATAATTGTTTACTTAGAATTATATATTTGTCTGTACCAACCAAATGTTTAGATCTTCAAAATGTTCAGGAAGACAAAAGCAGTGCATTCATCCAGTCAGTTAATTTAAACCTAGTCTTCTAAAGATATTTGATGACTTTGTATGAGAATTGCATTTAATTTGGGCTTTTATTCACATATAACCATTCATCAGTGCTCACCTGAACTATTTCAACCTAGAATTTTTGGCCACTGTAAATTATCAACAGAAAATGTAATTTTTGGTTTTCAACCAAAAGAAAAACTGCATAAAATATGAGCTAAAAAACTATGATGTTCTGCACTGTCCGGCAGTTTTCACTATGTTGGCTTCAGTCACCCTCCAGCCGTAATCACTGTGTAATATGAAGCTTTCACATTAAACGCGGAAAGTGCTGCACTATGAAACCCATTCATTTCAGTGGTGTGTGGTAGGCAAATACGGTTTGTTGCTGCATCGACCAATGAGCAGCATAGTGCACTTTTGACTAGCTTGCGTCCATGTGCAGTCGAAGTTCAAAATAGCTCAATCTTCCACTCTGTTATATGCTGCTCATGTACACATACACATATACAGTCAAGCCCAAAATTATTCATACCCCTGGCATATTCTGGTAAGCTTAGAAATATTTTTTTTCCACAATGATGCCTTTTGTACATCATCTTATTATCTTTTGGGAGAAGCCTGTGTCATTTCCGGTTAAACAAAACTTGCTGGTTGAATAAAAGCAACTTTAAGTCAGAATTTGCCAGGGGTATGAATAATTTCGGGCTTGACTGAATATAATACATACTGTCGACGTGTTCACTACCAACTAAATGTGGTTATTTTATTGCCTTGTATTTTTAAAAAATCATTATAATTTAGGTTTTCAGTTGAATTGAAAAAGTTTTACAAAATTACTTTATATTATTTAATAAAATAATGAATAATTATTAAAAAGCATTTTTAGTTTCGCTTTACATCCAGTACATCCAGAATTTTCAGTTTTTCTTTTGTCCCAGAATTTTAATTTCAGTGCATTCCTGAATAAAATTGAATGGATCTTTACATTGAAAGTAAGCCATTTTTTTCACACTAAAGATTTTTGCACATCCTATGATTACTGTTAAACTATAATGCAGGATTCATAGGTTGTAAATGCTTGTAACCCATCTTTATTTATTCATTAATTTATTTAGAAATTATCCATGTCCCACAAGTACTTTTAACCAAGCTTAATTTATACTAAACAGAGAATATTTCTATAATGAGGGATCAGGATAATATTTTGGAATTGATGTGTGATCGTTTGCGATTCTCTAGTCGTCATGATCCTGGTCACAGTGCTGAAGGGGACTGGTGTGGTACTGTTCACCAGTTCAATATGTGTATGGTAGCACATTGATTTAGCTACAGCAATGACTCCAGCAATGCGGGTCAGTGAACTGGTACCAAAGCGACCCTACTGCACTGGGAACACTGGGGAAGATGGAAACTTGAGGCACCTCCTAGGAAAACAGGAAGCAGCTGTAACAACATCCTGTTTCAGAGTGATGTCCAGGGAGCAGTGGCGCATGGGTGAGCCATCAGTAAACCCCAATGCAGCCTAAAAGAGGGGCAACAATGCAGCCCAGTGTGTCATACGGCCAACAGGGGGGGCGACAGACTGGATTTTTTCCATTCACTCTGTTGGGGTCAATGACGGCATTCAACATAGATACATAATGAAGCAACACAGTTATTTGATTAATTTTTTCTTTTGTTGAAAATAATGAATAATAGTAGAATTTGGAGAGAAAGAGACTTGAGTGGGTGCAGGATTAGCGTGTGTGCGTTTCACAAAACTGCTGGAAAACATGGCTTTGTGCTCAGGATGCTATTTTGGGAGCTGCAGTGAATGAGGAGATGAAACATGCCGTTCTTAGTGTCTGGAGGGAGCGTTGGGGTGAGGTGGGAATATGAGATGAGAAAGATTGAGATGAGAAGTGTAAAGAGAGAGAGAGAAAGATTCTTCAGTCTCCTCCATCAAGTGATCGGGGTTTACAGCAGTAAGTCATGTTTCTGGCAGCAGTCAGAGTGAATTGAATTGAACTGAGGCTCTACAAAACACTGACTCCTCTTGCACTTTACTGCCTCTATCTGAGCAGCTGGAGAAGCATCATGTACGCCTTTTGTGTCACTGTAATTTCCTCATTTTCAGTTTTAATGTGGCCTGGTTTTGACCTGAACTTGTCAGCAATTTATGTAACAGTTAGAGATGTAGACTAAACCAAGAAACTGTTTACAGACTGTCTAAGGCCTTAAAGGGATAGCTCAACCAAATTCTTGTCATTTCATTTTATTCATGCAATCTTTGGAACTTTTTTTGGCTCATTTTACAGGTACCCTTAAACAGTTGAATTTGATCAATTTTGAATTCATTCAGCCTATCTCAGGGTTTGGTGGGAGCACTTTTAGCTTAGCTTTGCATAGATCATTGAATTTTATTAGACCATTAAGATCTCCCTTTAAAAAAAAAAAAAAAAGAGTTTTGATAATAGTCCAATTTAAAGATTCTTCTGTAGTTACATTGTGTAATAATAACAAAAGCAGAAAATAAAAAGTATCTATTTTCTAGGTCAATATGGCTAGGAGCTATGCTCTCATTCCGGCGTAATAATCAAGAAACTTTGCTGCTGTACCATGGCTGCAGCAGGTGCAATGATATTATGCAGTGCTTGAAAATAGTAAGGTAACTAGGTAACAGTGCTGCATAATATCAGTGCAAAAAAGTGGAGTTCTTTTAATCAGTTTGGCTCATGTGGTATAAAAACTGATTGAGTTTCTTTTAAAGATCTTTTTTGATTAATATGTTGTTCACAAGATAGGAGTGAATGAACAAGTTTTTTTTGGCACCAAAAGGTTTATTGTTTATTGTAATGCTTACCATTTATTGTTGCAGCATAGCTCCTATTACAAAATAAAAGTATGCATGTCCTTTTTAGGGTCCTTGTCTAGGTACGTGTCCTTGGTTAATTTTGATGTCTTTGGTCAAAAAGCGTCAGAGTTTGTATGAAAGAGGACTGACTCTCGACCCACCTTATTTGGTGTGTAACTGGGTTTAAGTGGCAATGAACATGTTCTAAATTGCAACATTTGAATATTAAATGGCAAAAAGACTACTATTTAAATATGAAGAATTGGCTTGCTCTATGAGCCTTTATCCATGTCTTTTTTTATGCCTTGGATTAATTACCTCTGCTTTTGATGCTAAATATATATCATCAATTCAGAAAAATGTAATCAGACCTCACATAATTTTTCAACAAACAAACAAATAAGCAAGCAAATAAATAAATACAATTTCAGTTAATTGAGAAATGAAGCTTAATTAAACCATTATTTTAAATATAAGTTACATTGGCAGAAATAACTAGCCTAACAAATAACATATGTATAATCTAACTCAAGTTTCCGGCAGCGCACAAAAATCAAATTAACGATTTCTAGCAATCAGATCATTTATATTAATCTGGGTGTTTTTAACAATTCATTCTAATTAGTCTTTCCTTTGGTGGAACTTGTAAGATAGAAGATAAAACTCCAAAATAAGGTATTGAATATAGACATTAGACATAACAATAAGACATTGTCCTGTCAGTACATTGTAATACACTGACACCAAGCTCTTTTTCACGCTCGAGAATGCAGTTGGTGTTAAAAGGCAGGAAACAACTGTAACCACCCTAATGCTTATAGCGCATATAAATGTCTAGGGCTTTTAGAATCACTGACAACCTCTTCCTGCTTAATTAGACCAGTTCTTCACCGAATCAGCTGCAAAATACATCATGACTGTCAAATGTCTGCCTGTAGATGAATATAGTTGAGAGCAGTTATAATCAAGTTTGGATCTCCTACTAGATGTCTGCATGCAGAGGAACGACATACTCTCACTGTTCTGCAGCAAAGGAAATACTGAGAGAATTACACCGTGACCAAATGATGATGGATGTCTTTGGGACTTGTGATTTGTGCCAAGTGCGCCTGTGAAATGGCTAATTGTTGCATGCTACCCGACACATTCATTATTGCGCTTTTGCGAGTTAGTTCCGCTTTCATAAATTCTAATTGAAACTTTGATTGAGCCTCATGCTGTCGATGTTGGACTGCTGTGGCCTAGTTCTCCAAGTCCCCTCAGGATGCCTATATTGGTTGTGTGGGATTTTAATGATTCAGGAGACTCTCTAAAAGCCGCAAGTTCATAAAGTGTGAGCCGAAAAGAGGAAAGCTGAGCTGGATAAAAAGGACCTGATGTGGGTCAGGCCGGTACAGACACCAGAACAATGATCCTGATGACATAATGCAGAATTATTGCTAATTGACTTCCTGTAAAAGTCTTTTTATTTTTATTTTTTGTCTATTCAATTTTTCCGTCACGTCTTGGTTTTCAGCCTGACACACAGAGTGGGCGGTGGAAGTGCACTTCTGTAATCGGTCAGCTCACAGAGAGGGGGTGGAGGGTCCAGGCAGGTCATGGGAAACTGACTGCAAAGACGAGTTCAAATCAACGAGTGAAATGAGAACGTCACCCTACATATACACACAAACAAATGCATAGGAGCGTTTTAATAAGACACACAAGCTTCCCACAGGGCACATAGGCATCTTCATTAGCCCGCCTGCAGGTCTTCATGGTTTACTATTTTTGTGAAGATTTATTTGTTTATTTATTTATTTTGAATTTGTTTTGTGGTAGCTTCTTTTGTGTTTTGTCCATTTATATACAGTTGAAGTCATAATTATTAACCCTCTTGAATTATTAGAATAGTTATTAATAATAATTATTATTATTATTAGATTGTACTCCCATTTCTGTTTAACAGAAATAAATGTCACATTTCTAAACATAATGTTTTTAATAACTAATTTCTAATAACTGATTGTCATGATGACAGTACATAAAATTTGACTAGATATTTTTCAAGACTCTAGTATTCAGCTTAAAGTGACATTTAAAGGCTTAACTAGGTTAATTAGGCAAGTTAGGGTAATTAAGCAAGTCATTGTATAACTGGTTTGTTCTGTAGACAGCCGAAAAAATATTGCTTAAGGGGGATAATAATATTGATCTCAAAATGGTTTTAACAAAATTAAAAACTGCTTTTCTAGCCAAAATAAAACAAATAAGACTTTCTTCAGAAGAAAATATATTATAGGAAATACTGTGAAAAATTCCTTGCTCTGTTAAACATAATTTGAGAAATATTTGAAAAAGAAAACAAAAAATTCACAGGAGGGCTAATCATTTGGACTTCACCTGTACATTGCAGCTATGTTTTGGGGGCTTAAAAATTCAACTGATTAAAAGCTGATTATGATCGCTGTGTAAACTGCAGAAAACATGATTTGTGAAAAACAGTGAGTGTGTGTGTGTGTAATCATGTGTGACATCACCAGCTATTGGCCTTGAATGCATAAAATAGTGTTTTTAGTAGTTGTCATGTATCCATTTAAGCAGGATTGGCTTTTGTCAAGTTTCCACTGAACGGTATGGGTCAGTACAGTACAGTATGCTTTAGGTCACTCTGATCAGGTTTGCGATTTTACTGCCAGTGGTACCCTGCTTGGTAGGCGTGGTGTACTCCAGACAATTGCGATCAATGGCAATCTTGCTTGAGAAAGAAAAGGTCTTTTGTGCGTTCAAGTTCAATATTTAAAATATAGACGTGTGGCAATCGTGCGCAAACAAAGAGAAAGAGAAATGCACTTTCCACATGTTTGATACGTCCTAATATGTTTTAACTGCCCTATAAACAACAATAGTGCACATACATCAGATTCTGTTCTTGCATCTTGACTTGTGTCTGTTTGTCACAAGAGGAGAAAAACTTTTTTTATGCATGGTTCATTGCTGCACACCGTCATTGTATTATTATTAATTACTGTGTCGTGTTTTTGCTGTATATTTAAAAATGGCACTTCCTGTGTGTTGGTTCTTCTGGCTTATTGCATGCGCTTGTGAGGATTACCTGTAAACCAGTAGCGTTCAGCAGTGAGTCTAGCTTCACCTTTTAGGTACGGTACTGTTGTGGTAAGTACCCTTCCCTTTGGATGCCGAAGGGTGGCAAAAAAGTGGAACAGTATGATTTGCAGAAATGCATACATATCGTACTATAATGAACTGAGCCATACTGCTCAGTAGAAATGGGCCATTTGTCAGTTTACTAATTTGTACACACCATTTTTCAGAAATATGATGGTGAAAACGTTTTTATTTTTATATGCACCATATATATCATTGGTCATCACAGTGGAATAAACCACCAATTACTCTGGCATGTGTTTTATGCAGTGGATGCCCCTCCAGCCACAACCCAACACTGAGAGTACACTAACTGGTGAACCCCCCC
>CAIGQV010000919.1:2858011-2876350 GCA_903798115.1 Danio jaintianensis
GGATCACGAGTCCAACACTCTAACCACCAGGCCACGACTGCCCCAATCGAGTGTGTCAATCGAGTGTTTGCATGCGCACTAGCTCAGGCAACCTGAAAAAAATGCAGATTTTCTTTGATTCGAACATCTAGAAACAAAATTTATGAGTCTGTTGTTGTTTAATTTTATTGGTGATTCCAAATTGTAATGTAATCGTAAGCTTTGCTAACAGTCTTGGAGAGTTTGGTGTTTCCCCATTCAGACAGAATGCCCGAGCATACTACCCGAGAGGTGTTTAAAAGATGGCTGTCGAGTGAAATGACTTGCCTTAAAGGGACTTTGCCCAAAGCTTAAACTAACCACAAGCATTGTCAGCAAATAGTCTAATTATATAATATTTTAAGAAACTTGATGAACTTGTTATGAGGGACTGTAGGGATGTAACGATTCACTGAATTTACAATTCGATTCAACGTTTTTAGTTCGTTTTTTTTTTTTTTCGAAATGAGATTGAAGATATTAAACGCTAAATGAAAAGGTAGGATTTGTTGCACATTAGTTAGTAAAATTGAAACATAACAAAACTAAATTGAAATTTTAAAACAAACCCCAAATCAAAGAAGTTGCACAAATAATAGAAATCTCTTCAAATAAACAATATAAGGCTATACCTGTGTTCTTTTAGACAGCCACTGCATTTCAATCATGATCCAAACAAAGATGCAGCATCATGAGCAGCTTTTAATCTACGAATGAGTAGTTTGAGTTTAGTTTGTGGAAATATTGGCCTACAGATTTACTCTCTGCCAGCAGGTGATGCTTATAAACAGCAGTGATATAATGTTTTCCTCGGTTACCGCTGTAAACAAAGCACTTATCAACATTACTTTAATATGTATACGTTAGAGGCAAAATTAACAGAAAATACCACAATTTGGTTTTTTTAAGACAGCCAATTTTCCTCAGATTCATTTATATATAAAAAAAAAAAGATTCATTCATCCAAACTCCTACTCCAATTGTATCGCGATTTTTAGGCATCTGAACTTACTTTAATCATCACATACAGTATTTAAATTGATTTCGGACTGATTCATCGTTACGTCTATAGTCAACTGTGTAATATAATGTCATGTTTTTTGTTTTTTCCCTGCAAGATTCTCCATGTCGGTTGCACCACATGATTTTATTTTGCCTAAATATTTGAATAATATTTAACAAATTCACTTCATTGCTTCAAGATAAATAATGTTTTGCCTAGCTATAATACTGTTTATACAAGAATTCAAGCTTTTTTACTTTATTACGTCAGGACAGTTGTATTATAAAATTAAATTCAAATGTATGCCTCAGAGTGAGTTGTATTTCTGAAACTAAAAGCGAGATATATGTAGTAGAGTCCATTATATACTGGGAACGCATTTTAAAGTCATTTTAGATTTAGATTTGGGCAAACTCTGTTACATTATTGACCTCCATACTAAGCGGGCCTGCATTACAAAAGCATATGTGATAGTATGTGCTATTTTTCAGTGCTGTAGATCATCTGTACTGACCTGACCGTGCCCTCAGGGTCACACCGTGTTTGATCTGTCTGTTCAGATACACTCATACATACATACTTCTGACACACAGGCACAAAAGATCCATGGCGTTTAATAAGATTGTGAAAAATGAATGAAAGATATGCTTTTATCTCTCTCTTTCTTTCTCTCTCTCTCTCTCTCTCTCTCTCTCTCTCTCTCTCTCTCTCTCTTTGTCCTGCCATGTTTCATTTCTTACTATGACTGTGCATGTTTAGCTTGGCTGCTTTATGATTTGAGTTTTGTTTATTCTCTCTTTCCTCGGCTGCTTCTTTAACTAGCTGACGTGGACGCAGGTAACTATTTGCTCTTTTATTAATGTCACGGTCATTTTCTTCTCGGGGAAGGTCTGTCGTAGTACAAGAGAGAGTTGAGCAGGTGAAATCTCCCCCCCTGTGGTTTATGTACAGCATATTCTTTTTTCTGTTTAGATACATTTTTATTTTAAAATCCTAAAATAGAGAATAATCTATTCCATATGGACACCATTTGATGTGCATTTATTTGTCGCAAAGCTTAAAACAGATCAAGCCACAGAAAAGGAGGTTCCACTTCGCTCCTCTCTTCATGCCACTGTAGTTTAATCATCTTCCATTTCATTCATTTCCTCAATGAACCACAAAGACAGAATGCACTGGGAGTTACAGGTCACTGTCCGTCAACAGTTCAGCAGTTTATCCCAAAAGCAAGTAGCGAGAGATGAGCACATTGAGAGACTGAACTCAAGTGTGTTTTTACTCAGCTGAGGTTAACTCCATGGAGAAAGAACCCAGAATGTAAATCACGAATGGGTGTGTGTGTCTTTCACTCACTGCGCACTTCTTTATTTTCAACAAACATATAAATAACTGGGTCCAGACTATATGCTGAGTATTAGCTGTCCTGATGCTGCTTTACTTCCTCTTCCCTCATGGCATAAACAGGCAAAATGTGTCATTGTGGAAAAACTCGATGTCCCTTCGAAGCTGACCACCATCCCCGAACATCTCGCCCAATTATCTTTTTCAGCCGAACTTGGTGACTTTGGTGAAGCACATGGACTTTGGTGTTTTCATTATTGCCCATGTGCTCTGATCATTAGAGGATGAGGACTTTAAACATTCGAGACTTCCAGATAGATGAAAATTGGAACACACTATAACATATTAAACTCGAAATTCAAACCATTTTGTTTTGGAAAAGACGTTTAGACAAGCATGTGTTCCATCATATGATGTCTCAAATGAGTCTCAGCAACTGCACTTTAAAATGATTATGCATCTTGTAATGTAAGAAACTTTGAGATTTTGTGATCATGCTTTGATAAATTTAGCTGATGCTTTACTGTAGTTCAAATTTGAAAATATTCTCTATATTGTTAAAACTATTATTTAATATGGATAATAATTATATGATGATTACATTGCCAAAGATACATTTTACAAGATACATGTATTTATTTACCAGACACTTTTATCCAAAGTAATACAAACGAGGGTAACGAGCTCTTTAAATAACCAGAAAGCAACAATTTATAGACGCTGTGACAAGTCTAAGTTAGATCAACAGATTTTTTATTACTCATTCATACTTTTGTAAGGTACTTATTTGCATTTTTGAGGAAAAATGGTATGATATACAAAGTTTTTCATTAATTATTGTAATTCATTCATTCATTCATTTTCTTTTCAGCTTAGTCCCTTTATTAATCCGGGGTCGCCACAGCGGGATGAACCGCCAACTTATCCAGCATATGTTTTACGCAGCGGATGCCCTTCCAGCTGCAACCCATCACTGGGAAACATTCATACACACTCATTCACACACACTACGGACAATTTTAGCTTACCCTATTCACCTATACCGCATGTCTTTGGACTTGTGGGGGAAACCGGAGCACCCGGAGGAAACCCACGCGAACACGGGGAGAACATGCAAACTCCACACAGAAATGCCAACTGACCCAGCCGAGGCTCGAACCAGCGACCTTCTTGCTGTGAGGCGAATGTGCTACCCACTGCGCCACCGCGTCGCCCTAATTATTGTAATGCCAAACTAAATTAATTAAACGTTAAATATATATATATTTTAGATGAAATATTATTGATTCACATTTTCCAGAAAATACTTAACATCAGACTTGGATCAAGTGCTGGATGAAAATGCATTGTTGAGAGGGGAAAAAAACTTTATAGTATGTTTGCAAACATTTTAAATGTACTTTAGCCCCCTTACTTTAATAAATATTTTTTAATTATTTGTATTATTATTATTATTATTATTATTATTATTATTATTATTATTTTATTAGCATTTTCCACCATAACCCTAGAAACTTTGTGGCTTCCTGTTTAAAAACTCTTGAACTAAACAATAATTGGCATACAACATTAAAAATGTAATTTATCTGTAATACATAAAGCAGTTAAACTTGAGTGGACTTTATTTTGAAAAAAAAAAAAATCTATCATGGGCGGCACAGTGGGTAGCGATGTTGCCTCACAGCAAGAAGGTCGCTGGTTCGAGCCTCGGCTGGGTCAGTTGGCATTTCTGTGTGGAGTTTGCATGTTCTCCCCGTGTTCGCGTGTGTTTCCTCCGGGTGCTCTGGTTTCCCCCACAAGTCCAAAGACATGCACTATAGGTGAATTGGGTAAGCTAACTTGTCCGTAGTGTATGTGAATGAGTGTGTATGGGTGTTTCCCAGTGATGGGTTGCAGCTGGAAGGGTATCTGCTGCATAAAACATATGCTGGATAAGTTGGCAGTTCATTCCGCTGTGGCGACCCCTGATGAATAAAGGGACTAAGCCGAAAAGAAAATGAATGAATGAATGAAAGATCTATAATTTTACAGACATCAATACTGTTTAACTGTTTTGAGAACATATATATGTTTAAAAAATATAATTAAATATATGAGTGCAAGTGACGTCAAGGGTGTCTCTGCGTGGCTGATCATCTTGACTGGTTATCATGGGGATGCGGTTAGAGGTCAGAAGTGAAGGATGAAAAATGACCCTGAGATTGCTGTGTCCCAAGATGACCATGGAATGTCCTTTCAGACAATGAAGTGAGAGTGAAGCTTTTTTCAGGTCTTCGGTTCACAAGCTGATTAGCCATGTAGAGCCGCGATAAGGTTAAGACCCTCTAACATCTCCAGGAATCCCCTCTGATCCTCTTATGCTTCAGCAAACCAGCCAACAGCCGCCCTCCATTCATCCCTCCAGAAACAGACAGACTGACAGACAGAAAGATAGAGCGAGTCCTCTGATCTCTGACCGCTGCTCTTTTAGCTCGGACGGGGCACGGGTCACAAGTTTATTCGAGATGACCTTTACCACGCCATCATCGGACTAGATGTTTGAAAAACTAATTACAGCAGTGACATTTAATTAGTCTTTGGGTTCAAATACCTTCTTTGGGTCTCAAGCGCTTATTTGTCATTCTTTGAAAAAAACAAAGTAGGTCAGAAAGAGAGGACTCGGAGATAAAACATAGATAAAGAAGCATTTTAAAGTAAGATACATGCATAATGCATATTCGAAATAGGGTTATAAACAAACTGATTAAACCTTGTGGGCAGAAAAATGAAGCAACGCTTTCAAGCACAAGGGGTTTTGTTCAGGCTGCA
Organism: Danio jaintianensis; assembly: GCA_903798115.1. Lineage (NCBI taxonomy): Eukaryota > Metazoa > Chordata > Actinopteri > Cypriniformes > Danionidae > Danio > Danio jaintianensis. The sequence goes on from CAIGQV010000919.1 coordinate 2,863,182, forward strand.
TATTATATTTTGATAAATACTCATGTTAATGAGGTTCAGACCAGTGGTTGTCTACTTTTTTTGACTTGGCCTCTCTGTGGTCGTATATAAAGGCATCTCATTAAAATTACAGAATGATGTTTCCCATGGGATGTTCAGCTGCGGTTACAACAAAGCTGCTTTTTCAAAGTAATTCATTAAGAGATACTGGAATAGTCACTATATTACATTAATTACACAATTATTCCTCTTGGGGGGAAAAATTAGTCACAGTTATAGTTGTTGAGGGTGAATAGAAAATTAATATGCAGTTTACACAGTATTTATGCTTTTCTAAGTAGGAATTTTGTAGCAGTAGTTTAAAAGTGTAATAAGCAGTAATAAGCAGTAAATAAGCAGTTTTCAGTATTTTGTGATTCATGTTTTTATATTTCCCCATTCATTTTAGCTTTTGAATTGCAGTATGGGACCTTGATCTTTCTTCCAACAACTTTTAACCTTGAAAAAAAAAATCAATAGTGATTTATTGGCTGGGTTGGTGTTGTGTATATGGTATTAAAAACCTGCCAGTACATTTTCTGTTATTTTACAGACTTATTTCTTTATATATTATTTCAATAAAAGTCACTTTGTTAAACTGTAAAGTTGAATTTTCAACATCATAAGTCGACAGAGCAGCGATCAAGGTCCCATAATGCAATTCACAACCGTAAATAAATGGAAAACACTTGTGAATCACAAAATATGGGAACTGTTAATTAACAGATATTTTTTACAGTGTATGGAACTATTTTAGATTATTAGTCACAAACAAACACAACACAGCAAAAACTAAACTTGACACATGTCGTATTATACACGACCATACGCTCATTCATAACAACAATTAAATACAACAACCTAAATAAGATTAAGTAAAAAAAAAAAAAACTAAATTAAAAATGTATTAAATATTAAAAGATTAAAATAATTTAAATATATGACCCATCTTCAACAGATGAGTTTTTAAAAGTGGTTTCAGACCAAACAATCTCAAAAACATAAAGTTCATTTCAAAGTCTAAATGCCACAACTGTAAAAGCTCATTTTATGTTTGGTTACAACAACATTTTCTTTTGTCTGTTGCGGTAATCACTGTCCGATTATGTGATTTTGACTTTTAAATCTGGGGTCTCAAGGACAAGAAACGTATTCTTCTCAACATCTCATCACTCAATTTTTTTTATGATGTATGTGATGTCTGAAAGAAGCCAAACTAGCGATTTACTTTTCAAAACAATGGCTACTGAAACAGTATGTTTTGTACAGGCTGTTTTGACATCAGAAAGGCCTTAAAAACAATACAAACTAACGAAAAACAAAAATGACAGTGGACATGTTCCTTGTTTATAGAAACCATCATATAGCGTTCGTCTTTTGAGCTTCTAATAGATTATTCAATTCAATTCATCTTTATTTCTATAGCACTTTTACAATGTAGATTGTCAAAGCACCTTAACTTACAAATTCTAGTAAATTGAAACTGCTTCAGTCCAGTTTTCAGAGTTGAACTTCAGTTTAGTTCAGTTCAGTGTAATATAAAGGTCACTGCTATTCTATTGTGATATAATTAAGTTAAAAAAAATGCCACGTTATAGCCATTTGTGACACCTTGACAGTTCAGTTGAGCTCTTAAACTAATCATTCTATCATTAATAAATTCTTTATTCATTTTCCTAATTCTAAATTAATGAACAGAGTTCGAGTACTTAATTTTACTTAAATTAACAGGTTCTGTACACTGATTTGTAGAACAAATTGCTGTCCTGAAAATTTATTTTTATAGCAAATAACAAAATGATAACATATACCCTTCTCCATTTTCATGTCAATCAACAGTCCATCAAGTCATCAATGTTTTAGTAATGAAGTAGTGAATGTTTTTCATCGCACTCTTTCGGCATTAGACTGATTGACCTCTTTTGTTGTACAGGAGGCCGTTTTAAAAAGGAGATTGTGGTGGACGGACAAAGTTACCTCCTCCTAATCAGAGATGAAGGGGGACCTCCGGAGGCTCAGGTAGGAAGTACAGCCTCAAACACATGGGGCTCCCTTACACAAGAGGATGATGCTCACTGATTTACAATGCTATTCCATAGCCAGAACATTTTTTTGTATAAAACTATATTTTAGATTTGTTTTACAGGAAGCTGTGATGTAATGGGGTTTGCATGAGGTAGATGAAATTTATTTAGACCAAATGATTCTTAAAAATGCAAACAGGATGTATCATGTGGCCTTTTTCTCATGGTCTGTGAAATATGAATTTTATGGTTTGTCTCAGTCATTCCAGTGCACTTTTTTAATAGGAATTCACACAATGTACTGTATAGATCCTCTTAGCATTGGTTGCTTCACATTTGATACTGAAATGTAATCATGGCTTCTCAAAAGGAAAGTTCACCCAAAAATTTGCCGTTAATTTACTCTCCCTGAGGTTTTCCAAGACGTAGATGACTTTTTTTTTTTTTTCTTCAGTTTTTTTCTTTCTTTCAGCTGAAACAGTGGTCCTTGGTGTTTCATAAAGGAACGTCAGCAATTAGTAGCACATTAGTAGAGAGAGAGAGAGCGAGAGAGAGAGAGAGAAACATCTGATCGGACAGCTATCTGATTTGTGAAAATGGTTTTATTTACATTTAGCCACATACAGTAAATGTGTCTCTGCTAAAGCAATATAAATCCAATCTTTAAATCTCACGCTATAGGCTAGAGCTGCACGATATTGCAAAAATCTGCCATTGCGATTTTTTTTGTTTTGCTGCGATATATATTGCGATATGAATATAGTTTCACCAGATGATTTGAATAGCTCTATTTGGAAAGATTTCATTAATTTAGATCTACTGGGATGATCAAGTCTTTTTCTATGCAATGGATCAGCATACATTATAATAAATTATGTAAATAAAATAAATAAATAAACTAACAGTGCTTTATGGTTTTCTGGCACTCTAACAGTATTCAAGTACAGCTCTACTATATGCAAAGGTGACCCGTAAGGTAACGTCAACTAAAGCATCAGATACGCTCAATTTATTTTATTATTATTACTTTATTATTATTATTTTAAATAAATATGATTATTTATTACTAGTGCTAACAAAAGATTAATTTCTATTAGATGTAAATATTCAAGTTATAATTATAAATAAACATTTTCTATAATATATATATACTCACTGTGTATAAATAAGTAAAATACAAACCAATTCAAAACCAAAATATTGACATACGTCGCGATTAATCATTTGACAGCACTGTTTATTACCTAATTTAATATTATAGAAACGTAAGCTACATATCTTATTTGCCATACAAATAAATAATATTATTTATTATTAGAGAAACGTAACCTGCGTATCTTATTTGGCATAGAAATAATTCATAAGTAGGCTACAGGAGGCTTTGTGCTCCATTCGTGTTCCAGTAAAACATCATCACACGCACACAAGGCAGGCTCTGCGGTTACTGTCATTATAGGTTAAATGAAACATCAATTTTTTTTGCTGTTATACAAATGCAAGCAAGACATCATTCAAAAGTGTAAAGTGTTTCTGTTTACATTAATTTGTGAATAACCTACTCTCCCAAAAACAAAATGTTGTGCCTAAAGAAACACTATATTTTTCTATTATTTTTCCTCTCTGTTCACAGAGTCTACAGGTGTGTGTGTTGTGTCTCTGTTGTTAAGCTGCCATTTGATATTAATTTAACATTCTGTATTTTATCATTAAATGGTAATTACCATCAAAGAAACAAACATCCCAAACTGCCATATGTGGCATTATGTTGCGTGTTGCATATTGTAACATATATCCCATAACACGTTCTGAGTAAAAATAACGTATATGTGGTTTCAACAAGCAGATACATTTAGATCTGTCCAGTTCGAACGAAATGTGGCTCCTGATAAAAGTGAGGATGGCTAGTGAAAATTGATCGCTTCACCTCAATATATTGTCAGGAACCGTTGGGTATTAATTTAGTTTTGCCTCCATATGTTGGAGCATAAAAGTGCAGGTAGCTGTTAACTTGAATCACCAAAGACCACCGCTAATATTTTAGCTTGATTATTCAGTTGATGAATAAGCAATTGCCTAAATCTTGGATGACCTCAGGTTGAGTTAATTAACAGCAAATGTACATATTTTGGTGAACTGTGCCTTTAAGTCTCTCCGTAAGTATGAAGTCCAAGTATGAAATGTCCTTTTAAAAGAGAAGACATTATTTGTCATTAATAATCAAAGAGAAAAAGTCCTACAAAAAATTATAAAATAAATTAAAAAAAACATCACCAACATAAACTATATTTATAATTGGTAAACTGTTAAGAGAGTAAAAACACCAGATCTTTCAGGTTAATTGATTATTATTATTATTATTATTTCTAATTATAGTGATGTTCTGGTATTCATAATGTATACATGCATTTTGTGCTTCACTCTAACACTAATTTTTAGGACATTCATAACTTGGATCCATAATGGCAGTATTAAGTATTGGTAAATAACATATGTTTTAAATCAAGTCTGTAAAATCATATCAATTCGAAGTCCCTGCTATTGCAAAATTTCACATTCAAATACTCGCATCATAGGGAATGAAATAAAAACCACAGCCTATCATTCTGATGAAAATCAACTGCAACTTTTTTTTTTTTTTTTTTTTTTTTTTTTTCCTCAAAAAGCATTTTTTTTTTTTTTAAATAAAATGTTTCTCATACACTTTGTAAACGCTTCCCACTCTCTCAATTATTGTTTCTCAGTTTGCGCTGTGGGTGGATGCGGTCATTTTTGTATTCAGTCTGGAAGATGAGATCAGCTTTCAGACGGTCTACCACTACTACAGTCGCATGGCCAACTACCGCAACACCGCAGAGGTGCCCCTGGTCCTCGTGGGAACTCAGGGTGAGTACAGAGAGAGCAAACCCTAAATATATACAATATCACATGACCGCAATTCTCATAAAAAAAAAATCCAAGGTCATATTTTCTAGTGGTTTGGCAACATATTTATAAAAACACATTTTCAATGCTAGACACAGTTTGCTTAAATTATATTTAAGGGGTTTGTATTTTTAAATATTATTATTATTATTCAGATTTTAGGAGTTGTAAACTAATTTTAAGCATTAAGTGTACAAACTTCTCAAATGCATGGCATAGAGCGTGTCGGGCAAGAGTTATTAATGGATCTTATGTTGCAAGAAAATATTATCCTATGTTTCAAAAGTTTGACAAAGATATACTTTTGGAATGCTCTGTTTTTAATGTTATCAGACAAAGATTTTTATCTTGAGAGACTTTAAAGGAACTATTTTTAAATGCGAATCCTTCACATACCATTTTTATCAAGAGTAAACCTTAAAAACTCTTTTAGATTTGTATCTTATGTGTTATTTATTGCTGTTGTAATACATTTATTACTATTGTTATACATTATTATTGTTATTATTATTATAAAAAAGTGATATTTAAAAGAATGTTGTAAATTTAATCTGAAGCTGATATGGCAATACATTCAAAACTCTTCTCTCTCTCTCTCTCTCTCTCTCTCTCTCTTCAAATGTTTGACCTTTTTTATACAAGTCACTGATACATGTTTTGATAATGTATCGAAATGAACAGCATACATTTAAAAAATATTTTATTACGCTAACAAAAATATTAGTTTTTATTATATCTTTAAAGTTTTATTGACCCCCAGATTATTAAGGTCAAACTTGTAACCAAAAAAAAAAACCTTCACACTACTTGTGTTTTCATTATGTAAACACTTGGGGGAGCCATTCTCAAATCAATGGAAGGTTTCAGCTGCAGCTTGCACTGTAAAAATGCTGGGTTCCACACAATAAATTTGTGTCAGGGCAACATCAAGGAATTAGGTTACTTATTAGTTTTTACAAATTTCAGTGGATTGAACATAAACCATTTAAGTTGTTCCAAAACAAAATCAAGATTTGTGTTGTTTCAGCTCATTTTAAATAAGTAGTTAGCATTATTCCCTATAATTGCATTAGTGTTCCCTTATTTCCATTGATTTTGATTGAGATATAATTATGATGAATTTGAAGCCTGTTTGTTTTTCTCTTTTATTATTATGTCCAGTTTTAGCTTAATTCTAATTGTTTTTGTTTCATCTCAACTCTTGACAGATGCAATCAGTGCAGCTAACCCTCGTGTCATTGATGACACGCGTGCTCGAAAACTGTCCAATGACCTGAAGAGGTGCACGTATTACGAGACCTGTGCTACTTACGGCCTCAACGTGGAGCGCGTCTTCCAGGATGGTGAGTTTATCTACAATGTCTTAAATACTTTAACATTATACAGTTGAAGTCCAAATTATTAGCCCTGCTGTGAATTTCCTTTTCAAATATTTCCCAAATGATGTTTAACAGAGCAAGGAATTTTTCACAGCATTTCCTATAATATTTTTTTCTCTAGAGAAAGTCTTATTTCGGCTAGAATAAAAGCAATTTAAAAAAAATTTCATATTTTTTTTTTTCTCAATTGTCTAAAGAACAAACAATCGTTATACAATGACTTGCCTAATTACCCTAACTTGCCTATATTAACCTAATTAAGCCTCTAAATGTCACTTTAAGCTGAATACTAATATCTTGAAAAATATATATTAAATACTGTATACTGTCATCATGGCAAAGATAAAAAAAAAAATCAGTTATTAGAAATCAGTTATTAAAACTATTATGCTTAGGAATGTGTTAAAACGAGATTGGGGGAAAAGTATACAGGGGGGCTAATAATTCAGTAGGGTAATAATTATGACTTAAACTGTATATATATATATATATGTATACAAACTTTCTGCAAAGTTATCAAATGAATGTATAACCATTTAAACAAATCATATCCGTAGTGGTTTAAATCCAGTGTTCTATTTGGAGGTGTCAGTCGTATGGCACCTCCTGTTAGATCAGATTCATCGCAGTGCTTGCAGTTAACAGTGCATGCTTGGATAACATTATGTAGGTTACAGTATAAGGAGCAGGAGGCAGAAGGGCCAAGGTGACTTTGCTGTTGAGTAGCCGGCCCAATCTGGCTTAATCAGCTCTTAATTACTGACTAAATGGCCCATCTCGCCTTGTGCGTCTCTGTGTGGTATAGTATAAAGATATAGCTGGGCTGGAGTTTGCTAAGACACTAAAAAGAAGGTATACGAAGTTCATAAACCGTTTTCAGTTCAGGAGTGTTGCAGATGTGCTCACTAAATGTAGAAATCAGTGACATTTAAATGTTGTAGGAAAGATAGCCTTTGAGACGTGCGCTCCACTAGGGGGCACAAAATGTTAAGAAATGAGGCGCCATTCTAAAGTTTCGTCTTTCTTTTAGCTCTAAACACTTTTCCTTATTGTAAATTTGGAGTTTGGTTTTAAGAGACTGGTTGTGCGGTTTGTTCTTTGTTTATTGTCATGCTCAGAATTGTAACAATACAGTTATCTTTATGCTCCTGGTGAATTATGTGTTGCTGAAACAAGCTTCAGAACTTTTGAAGAATATTTTGTGTATTATTATTATTTTTATAGCTATTACTGCTACTCTCCTCCCCACACCCCCACTACTTTAATTGCCATTATTATTATTATTATTATTATTATTATTATTATTATTTTCATTATTTTTTTGACTTACCTATCTACCCCCTTCAAATACTGTATCCATACATTTCTGGTTATGCACCCATTGTGTTTTTTTTGTTTTAATTTTATTACTATTATATATTTTTTCTTTCTTCTCTTTCTCTTCGCTTAGGTTTGTTTTGTTTTTTTCTTTCTTTTTGCCATATTGCTACTGACTGTATTTATTGTTTTAATTTCATTACAATTATTACTATTGTTTTTTTTCTTTCTTCCCTGTCTCTTTGCTTGCGTTAAATTCATTTCTTTCTTTTTTTCCTTTTTGCTCTATTGCTACTGACTGCATGTATTCTGTTCATCTGTCCTTTTGGTTTTGCTTAATAAAATAAATAAATAGAATATTTTGTATAAACTACTACTACTGTAAGGATATAATGCAAATGTGTTGGCTATTATAATAATAGAAAATTAATTATTTTATAAAATCCACTAAAAATACCCAAAGAATTATGGATTCTTGTAAGCTGCCCAAAAGGTCCTAAAAGATGAATTCTCAAGTACAAATACTACATTTGTGTAACAACAGCAAAGTGTTAATTTTGTTACAAATTTCCTAATTTAAACAATATATTTTAATATTGGCAATGTTTTTATTATTAATAATGCACATTAAAATAAGTCTTAAGTCTTTTTTAAATGTTCTATTTATTTAAGATGAATGAAGACTGCATCATAGTTTCTACAAAAATCTAGAACAGCTGTTTTTATCATTGATAATGATAATAGTAATAATATAACATGAACAAAAGAGACTTTGGCAGAACTTTACAGGAAGATTTAATTTATTAACTACACCAGTTAACATGATCTAACAAAAACCTTAAATAAAAATACTATTACAACTTATATTAATCATAGTAATTTACATATTTGCTTTTTTTTACACCAAGGTTGTATATTACCTTGAATTATTGTACTGTGAATTACCATAAGTATGAACATTTTTATTAACAAAGGTTAATTAATGGGATAATTAACCCAAAAATGAAACTTCTATCATCATTTGCTCTCCCTTTACTCGTTTCAAACTTTTATGAGTTTCTTTCTTCGGTTGAACACAAAAGAAGATATTTTAAAGAAAGCTGGAAACCCGACTTCTATACCATTTGTTTTTCTTATGGAGGTCAATAGGTACAAGTTTTCAGCTTTCTTCAAAATATCATCTTTCGTCTTCAACAGCAGAAAATAACTTAAAGGTTTGGAACAACTATATATAGTATATATTCCTATTTGGGTGAACTATACCTGTATGCTATGATAAATATTACCTGTTTATATTTAATATTAATTCAATAACCAGTGTTTACAATTGAGATTTCATGGTAAAATGTCACCAAGACTTTTTCAGAAACTTCATAAAATGCTCCCAGATATTGAAGAACACAGTTAACTACACATAAACGTGTTAGATATAATACAGGGTTCCCACAGGTCATGGAATTTCTGAAATATCATGGGATTTGAAAAGGTCTACTGTATGCCAGACATTGAATTTATTTATTTTTTGTCAAAGTCATGGAATTTCAAGGACTTTTGTTTGGCACTTTTAGTTGCCATTCATCAACATTTTTATTTTAACTATAAGTGTAATTTAATTTAACCATATCATGTGTTTTTATCACATTGTTTCACACATTTTGCTTATATTGTTATGGTCAGGCTATTTCTCAGCACCATTTTTATTCCTTTCCTGCTCGTCTACTGGCATTCACTTAAGTCAAATGCGGTCGAAGCCAAACATGCCAGGAAGTTTCAAGAGCTTTGGCTTCAAAATGAGCACTTCAAAAACTGTGTGTTAGACTCCACTGTTGTTTCTTTTCGAAATGTGAGGTAAATTATTCATTTCTGCTCTCATAATTGCTGTTAAAAGCAAGATAAAAATATATTCAAGCTAAAAAACATCTTTCTGTTATGCAAAACAAAACAGTGACTGGTTTTTCTGTTCATTATAGACCAACTTTTTCAACTTTTTTTAGTCGGTGGAAGTCATGGAATTTGGCGTGAGAGTGGAGAGTGGGAACCTTAATACTATTAAAGTACAATAAAAACAAGCACCAAACACTACATGAAGATATTTATGAACTCTTCAGTGTGAGTGTTGTTTAATGTGAGGATGTAATGAGTCTTCATCATTAATGTTATGATGGATTGGTGATTTTAAGGGCCTCTAAAAACAATTCACAGTTGTTTTCAGCTGTAGACTTGAGCAAACACTTAAAGATTGAGAAAAGAAATAGAAGTGCAATTCAAAACATTTCAATTTCATGTGAACCTGAAGTTGTTGAGACTTTTATTTCAGTAGGGTGATGTACTTCCAACTGCAACAGAATGCGTAGGGGGGCGGGGCTTTCCTTTTCGCCTCATTCCCTCATAGCAAACTAACCTTAAAAGTGGGTGTTAATATGCAGTTGCTATGGAAGCCCTCAGGTTGACGTCAGCAGAAGGAAGAAACTCAAAATGCGGAAGCAAATGTAGCAAAATAAACATTGGAAATTTGATTTCAAGTGGACTTTAACAGTTTCCTGGTCCCGGATTCTCTCTTAGTTGATATTCAGCAAATGTTTGTTCTTTGATGCCTGTGTAACTGCATAGTGTATAGCTGAAGTCAAAATTATTAGCCTTCCTCTAAAATTTGTATATTTAATATATTTTCTGTGTGCTGACAAAAATTTGTCAACACTTTTTTTAAACCTAATAGTTTTAAATAACAAATTTCTAATAAATAATTTTTGTTGACGATACATAATATTTTATTATTATTATTTTATTACATAATATTTTGTTATTTTGGAAGATAGTAATATTTAGCTCCAAGTGCAATTTAAAGCATTAACTAGCTTGATTATGTTAACTAGGCAAGATAGGTTAATTAGGCATGTGGTTGGACAGCTTTGTTCTGTAACCAATTGAAAAAATATATAATTTCTTAAGTGGGCTAATAATTTTAACCTTAAAATTGTTTAAAAAAAATTAAGAACTTTATTCAAGCCAAACTAAGACATAAGACTTTCTTTAGAAGAAAAAATATTATAGGAAATACTGTGAAAATGTCTTCACTCCATTTAAAAAATAATACAAATTACACAATAATTTTACCATCAACTTTATATGTTTGAATCTGGATGCATTTTGTGACATCTTTGCTGTTTGTTTGTTTGTGTGCGTGCGTGCGTGCAGCAGATGCACATGGCTCTTCAGTGTTCAGCTCTCCATCCAGGAGGGAGATTTACACTCTAAACGCTTCGCTATTATCTGCTTAATTATTACACTGTTGGCTGCAGCCAAGACTGCTGTAATTTAACTCTGCGTGCGTGTGTGTGTGTAAAAAAAGAGTGGGTGCATGTCTGTATGATGGCCAAGCTCATCAGCAGCACTAAATGAGAGCAAGAAAAGGCTAAATTCCTGATCATTACTGACGCTGTCTCCTCGCATCTCTCATTTCATTATCCTCAATTAATCATGCATTCTAATTATCCACTGTAGTGGAATTTATTGATGAGTACCAAAATGATTATTTTAATGTTTTGTGTTGCATTGATAGCATAGCAGCTACCCAGAGGTGTGTTTTGTGTGTGTGTGTTTGTGTTTGTGTGTGTGTGTGTGTGTGTGTGTGTGTGTGTGTGTGTGTGTGTGTGTGTGTGTGTGTGTGTGTGTGTGTGTGTGTGTGTGTGTGTGTGTGTGTGTGTGTGTGTGTGTGTGTGTGTGTGTGTGTGTGCGTGCTTTTGAATCAGCAACCCATGATGAGCTGTTGTTATTACATGTGTGGCCATAATTAAAGAGACTTTTAATCATCGGTCAGTGCAGATTTGCTGGCTCTGTATGATTTTTGTGATGAAACTGGACAATGACTGTTTATATTTATGTTGATCATCTCAAATAAGACACCTTATGGGATGATCTTGAATTATTATTCAATTATTATATCATTAAGAAACAATGTAGAAGGTTGTGTTATAGGACATTTTTTCTATTACTTAAATGTATAACAGTATTTAGATTTGTTGTAATACAATAAACCTAATATTATATAATATAGATTTGTTTTATCAAAGTGATATAGAGCCTTGTAAGAATATTGAGTATTATAATCTAAAATAAATAGAAAGTCAAAAGTGTTTATTATTTGTATCATTACTTTTTTCTTAAAACTATATTTGACATTTTGTATTAAACATGGTAAACAAAGCCTATATAATTTGTATTATATATATATATATATATATATATATATATATATATATATAATTTTTTTATATATTATTTATAAAAATATTTAGTTTTGAATTTTGTAAAACAATTTTTAGATCAATATAATTAGCCCTAATAATAGAAAAAATATATATTTTAGATCACTATTATCCAATGATTTTTGCCTAATTACTCTAAAAACAATTTTAAATCGCACTTTAAGCTGAATCTCTTGCAAAATAAGAAGACAAATATTATGTCATGTTATCATGGCAAAGACAAAATAAATGAGTAATTAGAAATGAATTATTAAAACAGTTATGTTTAAAAATGTGTGTTCTTTCCTGTAAGCAACACCTGGGAAATATTAAAAATAAAATAATAAAATGTAATTGTATAATACTGTTGTTTTATCAAAATGTTTAACAAAACATTTATTTATTTTGTTGTATTTAAAAAAAAAAAAAAAAAAACTTGCTGTACTTCCTTTAAATTTGGTATACACAATATCGCAATACACTTGGTAAAAATACCAAGTTCATTTTTCACGAAGCAGTTCTGCTTTGTTAGTTTTCTCGATTGATTTAAGAGATTCAGCAGAGAATTAATGAAAGTGCAGTTTATCAGAAAAATAGATTTTTTTTTTTTAAAAGCATCATGCCCATTGATTTGCACTGTGGTTTTATGCATGTTTGATCACCCTAGGTTACTTTCTGTCACAATCAATTACTACTCTCTCAAATTCATAATTCCTAATGGGACAAAAGTCTATATATACAAGTTTGTTCATGTTTAAGAGCAGTGGCCTGGCTCCTCATGGCCTTTTGCCTCTAATAAATGATAATTGTCTTTGGTTGAGCATGCAGTAATATAATGAGCTGAATTGCCATAAATCAAGTAATGCAGGCGAGCGAGTTTGCATCAGTTTCCCAGACTCATAGAGATGGCAACACGCAAATAACAAGAACATTAACCATTAAAAATAATTGGTGCAGTAGTTATCTGCAATAGATTTATGTAACAAAGTGTTTACGAGATGGCCAGTGGAGAAATAAAGTAAGGCAATTTATTCGGTCAGGGTCAGATGAGAGTTTACCACAGTAGTTCCCGTCTCTCTGCGTGTGTTTAGTTGTGTTTTTATGTTTACTATCTACATTTGTTCTTTCCTATTACATTTAGTGTAAATTATGGGAGGAAATTATATTGAACTGCAAATAATTTGTGAATTAATTTGAGAGAGAGAGAGAGAGAGAGAGAGAGAGAGAGAGTGTGTGTGTGTGTGTGTGTGTGTGTGTGTGTGTGT
>CAIGQV010000919.1:2880373-2905483 GCA_903798115.1 Danio jaintianensis
ATCCATCCATCCATCCATCCATCCATCCATCCATCCATCCATCCATCGTAAATTTAAACTATGTATAGCCAATCTAAAAGTTCACTTTAAGCATGAAAAAAGTTGTCAAGTGAGTTTGAATTACAGTATTCATTAAAAACTCTGCAAACATGAATATAAATAATGATCTATAGTAATTTATATTATGTTTGGCTGTTCAAAGTGTAGAGTGGCATATATATATTTAAAAATATATAACGTATTTTGTCAGAATAGTGGGAATGTGGCCTATAAAAACTCAAGAAGAGAGTTAAAAACAAGCGTGTTGTTTGCACTGAAATGTTCACTCTGGAGTTGATTGTAAATTTCACAAATAATTGCAAGAAACAGATTTAATTTAACATGAAATTTGAAGCAGAAAGACTAAAATATTATTTTCTTGTAAAACACGTTCCATTATTTAGCTTTAACCTTTAAGAAAGGTTTCAGTGTTATTTTCGTAAATCACAAACACTAGAATGTTTCATTCATACAGCTATTCCAGAAAATTCTTGTATTTTATTCTATTACAGAAAAACTAAATATTGAAATGTCATTTCAAATATCTTGCAGCCCTTCTGTTGATGTCCAATTTTTCCTAACTGTGTCAGTAATGATTTATAACTGGATATGTAACAACAACTACTGACAGATATCAACCAATATAGCTGAGCATATTCTCATTGGCTTTAATAGTAACTACGATTCTCGAAGTCTGACCAAAAAAGTAGCTCTCATGAAGTGAAAGGTGCTGTTCTCTGATGCCTGCACTGCTTCTGCTTCTGTCTGCGCTGTTCAGGCCTCATGCCATAAATCTGATCAAACGGCAAATGTTTCCGGCAGGATAAATGGCTGCCTCTCACAGGGGAGCCAAGATTGATAGTCAAAGTTAAATTGTATTAGCTGTGCAGTTTAAATATTTAACCCAGTCTTATCATAACTGCTCTTAACACTTAAAGTAAAATACAGCAGGGACGTCTTGAAAGGAATCTGTGGACATATATCTCTCACCACCTCCACGCTACTGCAGTGCTATTGTCCAATAATACTTAAATGGCTTGACTTATTATGAATGGACATTATAAGGGTCTTCAGAAGATAACTTTTAGTGTTAGTGTTTTCATGAAACACACTGTGGGTTTGTGAACTGCGTTGCTATTAACAATAAGGGACAATTCACAGGATTATTTTTAAACAAATATGTTAATGTACAGTTTTATCAGTCTAATAATATAATGCATGCACATAGATAAAAAAAAAATTTCAATGACGAATATTGCTTTCTATTTATTTTAAAGGTCCAGTGAAATTAAAATAACTTATTTAGATGCTAATATCAGTATGTTAGTCTTCAAGTGTATCTATGAGCTAGTGTGGTACAAAACAATGACAAAATTTGCGTTTAGAAGATATAAAACCGATATAAACCAGTCACTTCCGCCTAAATGGATCAATGGTTTTTTTTTTTCGCGTCACCTCATACTTCATTTTCCCATTAAATCTTGACCAATCAAATGCTCTCTAGTGTCTGACATGCCCCGCCCCCTTCAAGACGCTTCTCATTTGCTTTTCATTTGATGCGCTTGAGCTCAACCACTCACACTGACAGAGCTGTGAGAAAACAAAACGCTATTGGCTGTTTTTTTTTTTTTAAAGGGGAGGAGCTACTCTGTCCCGCCCTTTCTTCATTTTTCAGTTGAGATTACATCAAACATCGAATAAAAAAAAATGCACATTTCAAAGCACTTCACAGGACCTTTAAAGTACATGAAGTATAAAATGTCGATCTAATAAACTGCCATTATACTGTAATAAAGAAAAGCCACATACTGTATGCAGTGTGAAATTAAAGAGTGAGAGTCATGTGTAAATACGCAAATTAATTGCCTACTTTATCGTTTTGTGTCAGTACAAAATATTACTTGCTCCTGAAATTTTTCGGGATCTCGCGCATTTGGTTTGTTATTTTTGGCCAAAATAATATTACATCAGCCATAGTCTGTTTAGAGTCAATTATTGTAACTAAACCTCCATTGATTAAGGTGTTGTGTTTTGTTTTTGTTAGGAAGACGGCTTCGCAAAGCGCATTTGTCCACTTATAATAACAACACAGGCTTACTGTAAATATGTGCTTCAGCCTACATTTTTATGAAAGCGTAAAATCGCATTTCTACATACGTTTCAATTCAGTTTCTACTTAAAATGATTGTTATGTGGTAGAATGATGCCAACAACTTTTGTTCTTTTTCACACTAATCATATTTACAGGGACATTTCAATGAATAAAGGATTGTTTTCTTGCAGTTCTTTGCAAAACGCTACATAAATACCACAAAATCAGTTAACAATGTATTTGATTTCTAATTGAATTAATTGATTCTAATTGAATTTACCTTACCTATCTATCTCCAAATGGACAACTTTACTTGTGTGGTCAGTTTGCTCAGTAGCTCACTTTGTATATTGCAGTTATGCAGAATGCTAAGGTTCAAGTACAGTAAAGAAAGGTTCCACAAAAGCGGTAAAAGTAATGTAAAATCAAAGTAAAACTACGTGAAGGCAGTGCACTTTTCTCTTACATTTGCTTTGAAAAACACTATTGCTTCGGTTCAGGGGAAGGGTAATCTGTATGACAAGCCCTTTCTTTTTGTGCACATGTGAAAGAAGGAAGTGTATCTGAAGCTGTTACGCCCCGTGTGGATCGGAGGATGAAAAGGGCTAAACATAATTATGACAAGCCAATATCTTTTTAATTCCCCTGAGATGTTAGCTGCTATGAATCCACACAGACAACGGACGTGACAAAAAAGTGGTTTGCTTTATTTACAATAAAGCTAAGAAAAAAAAAACAAGAATACTTAATCACCCAAAGTATATTTACAAATGTGTACAATAAATGCAAAGTAAGCAAATTGAAACAAACCTGGTAGAGGGAAGGAAAATAAGCGGTGCCAAATCAAAGAAAATAACAAATTAAACACACTAACTAAACCCTCCCCACCCCTAAATAACTAAAAAGAAAACTGACAATAGAAAAAAAAACATCTTCGGCACCTCACTTAGCCCCTCACTAAATTGCACTCGCTGGAGAAAACATACAGAGGGTAGCACCCGCTTCTAACCTAATGGATTAATAGAGAATCAGTATGGAAGATGTAAGTCACGTGACGAACTTTACTTTCACTTCCCTTTTAGTAGATTTCAGCAGATTTAGTATGGAGATTCAGAATAGATGTACAACTCAACATGATGAAGTGAACCAGAGAACAGGTCATACAAGTCACACAGAAAGACAAAGAACAGTGACAAGAGACGAAGGATTCCCCTCCAGTCTGGTCCGAGTTGTCACTGAAGTGCTTAAATGACCCCCATCCTCTTCTCATTGGTCCACTTGTGAAAACTCTGCGAGCCAATCGGAACTCCTAGATTTTAGAAGGATAGCAGACAGCAAATAAAAACAGAAAAGGGAGGAGGGAACAACAAAGCAACACCCCCAGGCACATAACAGAAGCCTACAACAAAACGTACCTTAAGTAATGTATTTCAGATGAAGCAAAATATAGACAGTGTCTAGTGGATTTGTCTTTGGAAATGTTCAACAAAACATACCTGGAGCAACGTATTTTATGTTTTGCAAAAATATTTAAAACGGCTGAGGGGCGTATTTCAAATTAGCCTGGGCTGTATTATAAGCAATGTTAATTAAGCCTTTTTGTGCTTAATTGATCCCGTTTTTAGATTTAATAAATTGTGCAACTGCATGTCTCTATAGTTTAGTATGTGGCATTTTTATTTCTAAGGCTAAGCATTTGGTATTAGTTTGTTATAAGCTTGTTTTATTTGCTTTTGTGTTTTTCTTATAAGATCTGGCAACATAATTTAGTACAGTTCTATATTGTTCTCTGTGATTCCTTGCACCACATTTACAAAAGACACCAATTTAAATACACTGCTAACAGCTTGTTGTTTGTAGTTTGGTTACACATTGTTCTGTACACATTGTGCCATTTTTGCACTTTTCATAAGTTAGCAAAACTGCATAATTGCTTACTACTACTACTAATATTACAAAACCTGCCAAAGTAGCCATGCAGTGCAACAAAAAATCTGTAGCGTCCAACATGCTGAAACATAAAACAAGAAAAAATAAATAAAGTAGACTTAATAAAAAAGAATTGATATCATGAAGAGAACGAATGCTAATTATTATTTTTTTTACTTTTCAAAGTAGTTCAGGTTAGTTCAAATGTCACATGCATCAAGTGTGGAAAAGTTTAGTGTTTTGTCTTCTATAATTGTTTTATTTTAATTAACTAATGGATTGATTAAAATATTTGTAATGATTGTATCATTTGACTACTTTCATTAAATGTAAAAATTCCTTGAAAAAAGATTTGTAAACAATCATGCACACTTTAGTTATTGACATTCAACAGTATGTGTAACGATACCGCTGTTGCTGCTGCCTTTTCTTCTTGTTTTTCTAAATGAGAGGAGAAGCTCGTTTATGATTATAATTAGCCGATTAGCGTGGTAGCGTGTCACCACGACTCTAAATAAACACAGCTGTACAGCGTTTGTGTCAGAGCGGCAGATGGGACAGGAAAAGCATGCAAGTAGAATTTTTGAGCCGAGTAGTGTGGCGTTTGCCCTTGGACAGTGCTCTCTCACCTGAAGGTAAATGTTTATGACAGAATCATCATTAAAACTCAGACATTTAATAGGTCCAATTAAAACAATGACTTCATTTACAACGGAATGAGAGCCGGCCCTATTTATTGGGAGCTGTGGTAATTGAGTTCTGGGCACTTGAGCTGTTAACTCTCTCCTGTCTCCTGAGGGCCACTTCGGTTTAAAGTTTCTGAACACTAGAGGGCGAGTTTTATTTTGAGGCTCAAGCGAAAACAGATCTAAACACTATTATATGTGTTTAATCGGAGAATATCATTTCTGCGTTGACAGTTCTCAACTTAAGAGTTACTGTTAAACTCCGAGAGGGAATAAAAAGCCACTCGCTACTCTTCTCCACCCCCCTTTCGCCGGTGTCGTTTTAAAGGATTTATGGGTTAAAAAATGAGCCGTTCTCCGTAAGCTTCTCTCTCCACATGATGGGATCAATGTCGTTAGTCGTGAGATGACAAAGCGGTTGAACATCTCTTGGCGGGCCGGGCTCAGATTGCCACAGGGGCCGTCAAGCGATCGATATGGACAGAGGCGAACGATTGACTGACGCCGCCCTTTTCCTGGCACGGGTAAAGCATCCAGGGAAAAGAGAAATGGACTAGGGAGGGAAAATGTTGAAATAATGGGCCTTGGAGGCTTTGAGAGCGAGGCGAGTGGAGGAGAGTGATGGGTGAATTAGGGGTGGTCTGGGTTAGTGATTCCATACACGCTCTCATGTGGGGTAATGAAGTGGACCACTTTAACCATCTTACTACACAACTGACGTTGTGTTTTTTCTGCACACTTACTGCTGATGTTGGACATATAAACTTCCCCCTGACCTTTTCCATTCTTTGTGATTTCAGTGGCTCAGAAAATAGTTGCAATCCGGAAGAAGCAGCAGCTGTCAATCGGACCCTGTAAGTCCCTGCCCAATTCTCCAAGCCACTCCTCTGTCTGCGCAGCGCCAGTGTCTGCAGTGCATATCAGCCAGGTGAGTCACACACACTTAATCTAGCTGTTGGGATGGCGTTGATTCGTGTTTTATTTAGGCTTATTAATTAAAAGTTACACAGAAATGTACTGTGAAAAAGTCTGTAAATATTAAATTCAATGTTGTGATTTTACTCTAAATTGAAGAAAGAAATACATTGTCTTGTTTCACTATAGCAAAAGAGGTCAAATAATGCATTTAGTTTTTTGCATAAATAAACAAATAAGCTTTATTTTTAAATGATTTATTTAGAACGTCTTTGTCCACCAAATCATGTGCAGAAAAGTGGAACAGGAAACACCCCCTCACAAATGATGAGTAAGGGCGTGTGTCCACTTAAGTTGAGCGTTTGTTTCTTTTATCCATTGTTGTCAGTGTGATATTCTAAAAATGCTGCGAGCACTCCTCCAATTGCACGCTTCATGCCTCGATACGCTGCGGGTGTTGTAAAAACGTAGCGCAAGAACATTGTTTTGGTGGACACGCACCTTTCACACCTTTCACGCACCTTTCACACCTTTCACGCACCTTTCACACTGAATGACATTGCACTCAGGAGTGGGTCCACGTGAAAAGCGAAGTGTCCACGTGATGCGATAAACACTTGAAGATACATTATATAACTCAGGATATCTGGACAAAGCCACAATGAGCGCCTCCTCCGCCATGATACAATGGTAAATAAAATGGTTTTCTAGCCAACTTTCTACTATAAACAGAAACTGTGAGCTTAGCTGTGTGTGAAAGTTGAAGATCTTTAACTTGACACGGCGTCTAAAAAAAACAAAGTACTTCAAAAGATGCGAGACTCGACCATAACTTTCGAACACGTCCGTCAAGCATGTACATTGAAGAACAATAGAAAAGTAAAAGTTCTGTGTGAACCGCCCCTTAGTGTCTTAAAATTTGAGATCATTGTTCCATTTATTTGTAACTAGAGTTGTCAAAAGTATCAACTTCAGTACCAATCAATACTGATATTTTTAAAAAGATGAATATGACTGATTATTGCTTCACCACTCTTCACCGCTGTTCATTAAGCTTGAACACAGATACACGGACACAGGAGTCTTTAATAGCTTTGTCTATAAGCTGATCCATCAGAGGCAAGCTCATATATATTCTCTTAGGTGGATCAGCTGATAGATTCAGCTTTCAAACACTCCAGTGTTGCTCCAAAACGTGCTCAACTGTGCTCAACTGTTAGTGGGAAATAAATTAATTTCTTTATAGGTTTGGTACCGAAATTGATACTTTTGACAACCCTATTTGTAACATGACTAAAAAAATGTAACAATGAATTATTTATGAAAAAGCTATTTTTATTTTTTACATTGACAAATATATTGCCAGATTTTGTGGAAATAATTAAGATCCTCAAAGAATAATATCCTTAGTTATATTGATCTTTATTTTTCATGATTACACCATAATTACATTAAAAAAAATTTTTTAAAGCAATAAATGTGTTTACAAATTTATGTAAAAAGGATGAAACCATACCTTTTAAGTCTGGGACAGATCAATGATGGAACCAAAACAGGGGTAATTTACTGCAGTCTTTACTAAATGTTTAAATAAAAGCGTACAAATCATCATTAAAGAAAGGAGAGAAAAGAATTACAAGGTTTTGCACAAACAAATAAAAGAAATTACCAAGGCAAAACAATCCTTCAAGCTAACTTCTGAACTAACTAATAAAATAAAACCCAAGATTTTCAGCATATCTGACACTTTAATCTAAACCAATTACTTTAAAGAAGCAAAAGTACAAGGATGGCAAAAAAAAAACTAATCTAACAAAGCACAAAATTAATCTAATTCAAAAACAAAACAAACAGAAACGTAACATCAGATAACAAGATTAAAAAAAAATCACAAGAGTCATTCTCAGTGAAGTAGCTTAAAACACCTGCCTTGGATTTAAACTGGACACATAAGACTGAAATTATAACACAGCTAAATCAGCCAAATGTGTCACACAGAGTCCAGTACAAATTTGTACACAGTAAACGTCAAGAACAAATCTATAAATCAAATCAGTCAAACTCCAAAAACAAAATACATTAGGCATCTGAAAACTAACAAACAAACGACTGCTGACCGGGCTTTGTGATGTAAGAATGATGATTGACAGGAAGATCAACTAAAGCATAACTTTATAACCTTACATTTTAACAAGTTTGACATTTTTAGTGTATGTTTGTTTTGGTAGTATTATTGTATTTCTGAAGTTATTATGAAGCATCCTGGATTGTGTGTTTTTTAATTTTTTATATTGTTTATTTTTTTGAATGTGTGTGTTGTGTCATGATGCTACTGCCCTAATTTAATTGCCCCTGGTGGGATTATTAAAGTTGTTAAACTTAAACTTGAACAAACCTAAAAGTAGAGAAAGAGTTAACACACAAGACAGCAGAGAGAGAAATAATCTGTACACAAAACACACATGGAACGAAAGAGTTGATATATACTGTAGTAATTTGTATCACAGTACCACTGTTGTTGCTTGCTTTTCTTCTTGTTTGTTGAAATAAAAGCAGATGATTGTTTATGATAATAATTAGCTCATTTATTGATGACATAAAATCTGTCAGGCGATGTTTTTGGTTAGTTTTTTGCTGTTGTGGTTTTGAAGAGAATTACGAGAAACCTGTGTCACCCTCTTAAGGGTTTTTAGTACTTTAGGGTTTTAAAAATGTTTTTATTGACAAGTAATGTTAGGAAACTTTTTATAAAATTTAAATTATGCATGATTATTTGCAGTGCATGAATAATCACAATACGTCAAGACAAAAAAAAAATCAAACATGATTTTGGGGTCAAATATGTTTATAACATGTAATATACAGCACATTTTGATTTGTTCCCCAAAAGCACCTCTTTCTCTTTAGCCAGACTTTATTTTTTTTTTTCCCCTGGTCAGACGCTAATCCTCTTCCACATGGCTTAGTCCTCATTGATTTGTCATTAGCAGTGTACAAGTGAGTCTGTGTATGTGCAGCCAAGCTTAGAGCGGCTTAGAGAAGCTCAGAAAAACAGGAGGCCTGTGGCGTTTCTTTGTAACGTGAGATTATTTTCTTGCTTTTATATGTGATTCTTGTTGTGTGTCTGTGTGTTTTACAGAACAGTAATGGTGGAGGCAGTTTAAGCGATTACTCATCTTCTGTGCCCTCCACTCCCAGTACCAGTCAGAAGGAATTGCGTATTGATGTCCCACAAACTGCCAACACACCTACACCCGTCCGCAAACAGTCCAAACGACGCTCCAACCTCTTCACGGTCAGTCTGCTCTCACGTTAGTTCGAAAGTTTTGCGCTTATTGATTAGTCTTTGAACTTAACCATATTATATGTCAAATATATAATATTAATTGTGTGTGTCTGTGTAATGTAATGTAATTTTCTAAAATGATTTTCAAAGAAGTTTTACCAGAAGATGCCCACCAAAGTAGCATTTATTTGAATAAAGATACATTTGAAACAGTAGTAATATTATTGCTGCTATTTCAAAAACCTTTTTGCTTTTAACTCTGATGTACTGTTGATGATGTTTTCATCCACTCTGGGGTGATTTTGAGTCTTAATTTGGCCATAGCCAACATTTTCTGTGTTTCAGCTGGCAGAATTATTTTTGGTGACATCTTATTTTGACACATATTTTGAGAAAATGCTTTGATTAAAAAAAAAATACTCAACGATACACTCTTTATCTACCCTTTTGTTATGTTTAGGATAAAAACATCCACTGAATTAAACTGCTGTAAAAATGCATCAGATAAATATTATTATTATTATTTATTTTTTTGCATAAATCTGTTAATCAACCTTAGTCCTGATCAAAACTACTAAATTGCTTAGAAAATTACAGGATTTTAACTCCTTAATTGCCAAATTCATAAATGATGTCACTGATTTGGTGAAAAGAAAACAAAAAAACAAAATGACGTATTAATATAAAAAGTAATGGTGAATTGGATTTTTTTTTTTTTACCTTTTATCAAAGTCTTGGACGTGTGAAACAACATTGCCTTTGATACATTGTTTTTGATTAATTTTCACTTTTTTCTCCCTAATTTACTGTTGGTGGCTGTTTTTGCCTATTTTTTATGTGTATTTATGTATAAAATGTGTGTTTTTTATTTTTTTATTCATATACTTACAGTTGGATTCAAAATTATTAGCCCATTATTATTAAATAATTTTTTTCCCCCAAATATTTCCCAAATTATGTTTAACAGAGCAAGGAATTTTTCACAGTATTTCCTATAATATTTTTATTCTGGAGAAATTATTATTTGTTTTATTTCGGCTAGAATAAAAGCTGGTTTAATTAATGTTATTAATATTATTAGCCCTCATAAGCAATATTTTTTTATTGTCTACAGAACAAACAGTCATTATACAATGATTTGCCTAATTACCTTAACTTGCCTAATTAACCTAATTAATCTAGTTAAGCCTTTAAAATGCACATTAAGCTGAATACTAGTATCTTAAAAATATCTAGTAAAATATTATGTACTGTCATCATGGCAAACATGAAAGAGATCAGTTATTAGAAGTTAGTTTTTAACACTATTATGTTTGGGAAAGTGTTGAAAAAATGTTCTTTCCATTAAACAGAAATTGGGGGAAAAATATACAGAGGGGCTAATAACTGTATATACACTACACTTCAAAGGATAAAATATTTTTCATTAAATGTATTTTTTTAATTTAGCCAGATTGAGTAGAAAAGTGAAAGAAAAATATTTTTATACTGTACATGTTTAAACACATACTGTTATGAGTACTGTAAGTGTATTTTTTATAACAGCATCAAATAATACTGAAAAGAACAGTTTTCACAAATTTTTACAATGAGATGAGAATTGTTTCCTCAGCTCCAAATCAACATATGCAAATAACTGAAGAGTCATTTGACAATGTAAACTGGACTAATGGCTACTAAAAAAAAAGAGCGTACAATCACTAGATTAAAATACTTTTTAAAATATTATTTTACAGACCTCAAACTTTTGGATGCTAGTCTGATTTTATATATATTAATGTTATAGAACACAAGGGTTAGTCATTCACCTGTTAATATATTTGTCATCTTATTTATTTTTTGTTAAAACAAATGTTGAAATGAATTGGCAATGATCAATAAACTTTTTTAGCGTAATAGTGCACATCCATGGTAGTGCACATCCATCACTTGTACCGCATGTTTTCCTTTCAAGAAGTTGTGGGTGTGGGGTCACATCAGGGTCAAGTTGACCCCTCCCACACCTCCTTGACTTTTGAAGTCGTGTGAGAGCCCCGCACTCCAAACTGAATCCAGGCTGAAGTCGGGCTCAATTAACAGCCAGATCGCCTTTGACTAAAATCATGTTTTCTCCCCCACAGTCTCGCAAGGGAAGCGAACCAGACAGGGAGAAGAAAGGGATGGATGGCCGCGCAGACAGCATTGGAAGTGGCCGCGCTATCCCAATTAAACAGGTAAGGTCTGGCCTGCCGTCTGGGCTGATATAATTGGAGTCCAACAGCGGTCTATTGTGGACGAACAGGCCTCAGATCAGTACTCGGACCCGTTTGATGCCATCGTCTTGATTAACAGTGAAAGCACGCACTTGACATCAATTAGATCCAGGCTCTCCCGTGTGCAGAAATGAGATCATTAGGATAAGAAGTGGGAAGGGATTTTTTTTCTCCCCTACAAGCCAAAACCCCTTCCACATTTCTTTCTCCCACCTTCTTTTTTCCCTGTCAAAAGTGGAATAGAAGAAAGCTAAGAGGATCCTAATGAAGTGCAGTCTACCAATCTGCATACGGGTCCGTCTTTTCCCCCAGAAAGCCTTGAATTACTGCTGTGGTTAGAATGGGAGGGGGTGTGGGGGTGATAAGCAGAATGTGATGTGAAGAAGACCCCCTCCATTGCACCATGGGAGAGATTGTTTGACTTGGCCTTAATTTGTCACAAACAAGAGCGTGTAGCGAGAGAGTAAAGGAGAGCGTGTGGCGGGGGGGCGAGATCATCCTCTGCGCATCTCAGCTGGAGTGAAAGAATCAGGTAATTAGCGGCACTAATCGTGCCCTCTCATGTCAGCGCCGTGGCCTTGTTTGTAATTTTCTAATGAACAAATTGCATCTCTGATTAAAGCTGCCTTTAAGTGAGATCTGTGTTTATTAGCAAGCCGCAGTGGAGCAGCTCTTCTGTCGTCCAAAGCACTGTTCAGTCTATGTTCAAAAGCCAAGCTGCAGATCTTTTAGTGGTGTTTGAATATTGCAGGGTTTTTGCTGAGAGACTCCATTTGAGGCAAAGACATTTACATAAGACCTCAAGACAACGAAATGGTGCTGTAATCGGTTGCTCTTGAAGTAGGGTTGTCCCGCTAGCAGAATTTCAGTATTCAACACCAAAAAACCCCAGTGAAAATACATGATTTTTGGTATAAATTTTGGTACCAAAGCAAAACTAAAAAAAAAAAAAACATAAGAATTGAGCAACATAAGCTACTTCTTTCATTAAGCAGATTTTTTTCAACAAAACTTAAATATTATAAAAAACAAAGGTTTTGTACTTTGCACGTGTTCCAGGTACAGTAAATCATAACATCTGTAATAAATGCGTCAGCACATTGGGGCAGGACTAGCTGACACAGAGTAGCCTACAGTATATCTGAGCATGTGCAACTTCTTCAATGTATGTTTGACTGCATTTTCTGTTGATAAACCGGCTGCGGTATTCAGTCAGCAGTCTCAAGATATGTCAGAGTCATCATTTGAAACTTGTAAGGGGATTGTTTTTATTTGTATAGACAAACAATAATAATAATAATAATGCAGTTAGTATAGTAGCCTATTCTTTTTATTCATACAGCTCACAGAAGGGATATTTAAGTGTTGGGGGTTCATTGTTACAGTTTGTTTTTATGGAAAGTAATGCTTTTTTCCCAGCAAATATTTGTTAAATATATCAGTAGTTGCTGTAAAACATTTCTTATGTTCAAAAAGATTCTTTTTGTTTGAGTTCTTTTAAGCAAATAATCCTGAAAATAATGTTTGGTAAATTAAAGCTAAATTCATAGTGTGTAGAAAATATGTTTGACCATATTCACATTAGAATTAAATGTACTTTTCTTGAAATTGTATTTTTTTTTTCAAAACCTTATGAAACTAACAGAAATACAAAAAGAGTATATTTAAATACGCATACACACTACTTGTTTTAATCTATTTTTAATGTTTTTTTTAATTTATTTAAATTGTTTAAAAAATCAACAAAACACCCTTAAGCGAAGTCTGTTTCTCAGATAGGTTAAAAATTTGAATTTTCCTTCTCTTTTGAAATGAGCAAAAGAAGCTAAATCTCTGACACAATCATGACAGGGTAATTGAAATTGAGCAGATGTACTTTGTCTGCTTTACCTACATGGAAAATAACCCAGAAGCATTACCAAGATGGCTGCTTAACGAATCGCCTTAAAAGGACTGTGGATGTGCTGCTTTTCGAGGCACACAAGTGAGTGCTAATGCTGCCAGCAGTGATCTCTCACCTCCTGCGGCTCTATTTGCATAAATCCTGTTAAAGTCAGTGGCGGTTAATGAAGAAGAAATGAGGCTGGCCAACTGCAGCAGTGCTGAGACCAGGGCGCAACACTAGTGGCAGATGGGAAGGCTGAGCCGCGGCAGGCAGCTGTGCAGAGGAGAGAACAGCTCAAGCTTTAACTATCATCTCATTGTGTTGAGCTTTTTTTGAGTGCACCATGCCAAGAGTGATCAAGACAATGATGCTTGTTCTTGAGAGACGAGGGACTGCTGTTAGGAGATGTGTCATTTTTAATTTTTACGATTTGAAACTTTAAATAGACCCTTTTTCACTTTGAAAATACTGTTTTTTCTGCGTAGGACTTAGGTGCAGGCAAATTTTTTTTCCTAATTTCTTTCCTGATAACATTAAGTTTTGTTAGCTTGTTTTAATGTCTGGTCAGATGAGTATTTTAGCTCACTCACTGTTCATTAAAGCTATTGGGTAAAAAGTTAGTGTTACATGAGATAAATCAAGAAACTTGTTCCCCGATTTCTGATTAGGTGGGCATGCACAAAATACTTTTGCATAAATCAGGTCATAAACCATATCAAAGAAAAACTGTTTAATTAACCATTTTTAATTATTGTTTCTGTCCAGTCTTTTTTGTTTTGTTGTTTAACCACACCTGTCATCATTTATTTATTTATTTATTTTAAGTGGTTGGGAGGATGTTTGTTTGTTTGTTGCAGCAGGTATGTGTTAAAATTTCATATCGGAACCTATACATTTCATTGATTCGTGATTTTATTGTATTAAATTTTGTATGTATTCGTTGTGTGTAGCCAACTTTGTACTGGTTTGCACTGGCCGCCTGTAGTCTCCACCCAGTGCTGTGGCTTAAGCATGTAAACATGCTTAACGTGCTTGCTTTACATGCTGTGACGTCAGCAGATTAGAATATTGCAGTGAAAATGTATTAGTTAATACCACATCATTATTATTTTTTTATGATTATTCAGCTCGTGCCCTTATAAACTTTAATCAAAAGGACTTTGCTTGTGGCGAGTTAAATTTTATCGCCATGAAATAGTATGTGCATTATTTCATAAAAACTAAACAGAAGAGGCAGAACAAATCGGAGAAACATATGAGGTTGCAAATTTTATATTCATAATTTATATTTATTTGTATTTTTTCATATTTTTGTATTAAGCAAACAGACTTATTATTATTATTATTATTATTATTAGTTTGCAACAGATAAATGAACAATTCTCATTACAAACTTGCGTCTGTAATTGATTCATGTAGCATTTTTCATTTGAATGTTTAAAATAATTAAAAGAACAGTAACACTTACAGAAACGGAGTGTGCTTTGAACTGAGACTCTGAAACTGCAGTGAAACACGCAGTGCAATAGATTATATATCTATACAATTAGAGCACAGCCTTTTAAAAACCATGTCAAATTCATAGACACTGAAAATTAAAATTTTTATACTAAGAGCTGTTTTAGTCTTATGTACTCCAAAATAAGGAAGAAAGGATGGAGAACTTCTCTTTCATGACTGTACAGTAAATGCATTAGATTGCCTGCAGTATAGTGTGCCTTTAGCCAATAAAGAGAGTGTGGTATGGAGCCTGGCGCAGAGCCATATCTCTGAAGCATCTCAGCCTCTTGACACTGCAGGTACATAAATGAGGGATTAATTTCCCTGGTGTCAGACAGAGCCTGCCCCACACTTACTCGTACACACACGCACACACTGTCAGTGCTGAGCAGAGGCCCTATTGGTGGCTGTGTTCTTCATCTCATGAGGAGATCAATCAGAGCACAGTAGTCTCTCTGCTGTCCTCTTGGTCACTTGCTAGTGCTCTAGCTTTAGACTGGGCCTTATGCCTCATTTCCACACTGAGCGGTACGGTTCAATACGGTATAGTATTGCTACAGGTCATCCTGATCAGGCTTGCGTTTCCACTGCCAATAGTACACTTACTTGTTAAGGCTGAATTATACTTGTGTGATTGCCGTAACCCACGGCAAATGCTTTCCACTTAGCTGTACGTTTATACTTCTGCATTGTGACAATACACTTCCGAAACACTACTAGGCAGTGGGGTTTCTGTGTTTCTCTGTGTTGAGTTTCTTCACGGGTGTTTTGAGTTTGCAACGGAAATGTGTGAAGTAGAAGAAGCTCAAACTCGCACTCATTCAAGGAAGAAAGAGGCGGGAACTGGCAAACTTGCAACAGTTTTAATCATAAAGTAAACACAAAACAAAAGTATCTGGAGCTACTTGAGTGCTCCCATGGCTCTCTGCCCTGCCCACACTCATCACCACTACCAAGCCGACCAATCACAGCTCTTGCGCTATGCGTTGCCAGAATGTGTAGTTTCATTTTTTAAGAGGTGTGCATCAGGCTTACCCTGAAGTGTATGCGACTGTGGGAAGTTTGAGTTCGGACCTGCCGCACACATTTAACACATGTATAAATCTGCCTTAAGTGTGGCGTGTGCCAGAAATATTGCCATCATTCTTTCTGGAAGACCAAAGCAATACTGGCCGTTCACATATTGCGTCTTCTGCGCAGTAAAATCAAAGCAAGTATGTATGTAGAATGCAGAATCAAAGCAAGTGTGGGCAAATAGGTATAGGAAGTGGTGCACCTCATGCTTTCTACTCAATTAGATGCTACATGCTAATGACATTGTAAACAATAGTGGAGGACAGATTCTGTTGTTGCTTCTTGCCGTGTATCTACTTGTCACAAGATGACGATGAGCTTTGTTGATTTATTTCTGTGTGATGTCATTGTTTTATTATGGTGTTGTGTTTTGGCTGTTTATTTAAAAGTGCCGCTTCCTGTATTGTCATTCCCTTGTCTTGCTGCACTCACTGGTGATGATTCTCTGAAAACCAATAGCATTTACAGCTAGTCTAGCTCCATTCTTTTAGGTATCGTACTATTGAGCTACACTTAGGAAAGGATGATTCACTTTTTTGGTACATTTGACATTGTAAATGGAGATAAAGCGTACTGTACCAAACCATACCACTAAAGGCTGATTTATACTTCTGCGTTGAGTGCACATATATGGTCCAGCAAAGCCTAGTCACGGTCGCATACCCCTCACCGTGGCTGACACAGACGCTGATGCAACCCTCTCAAAAAATGTAACTACATGTCGTGACGATGCATAGCTCAAGCTCTGTGATAGGACGGTTTGATGTCGGTGACGAGTGTGGGCGGTGCTGAAAGCCGCGAGAGAGCAGCGAGCTCGTTGGAGCGAGTGTTTACAAGTGTAGAGTCCTGTGGAAGAGCTCCATATGGAAACTTTTGTTTTGTGTTTACCTTATGATTAAAGTGGTTGCACGTCCACCAGTTCCCGCCTCCGAATGAACGAGTTTTAGCTACTTGTACATTAAGATAGCATTCAGAACAAGCAAAACACCCACAAAGAAACTCAACACAGAGGAACACAAAAACCTACTGCCAGGTAACATTTCGGAGGTGTTATTGCAGAGCAACACAAACAGCACGCAGAAGTATAAATGCACGACTACACGCAGGCAATTGACGCAGAAGTATAAATCATATAAATTTAGTGGAGACAGGTCAGTATTGTACCTCACTGACTAGCCCAAATGGCCTTTTTGCAATTTCTATGCTGATTTTAGGGGAAATCTGAGGAGTATATATTTATACACATTTAATTAGGAGTGCAAATTTTTTTTTTTTTTTTTTTCAGACTTACTGCAGTTATGAACTGCACAATAAACCTTTTTCCAGACAAAATTAAAAACCTTTGCTGGACTTATGCTGGACCTATGTACCTGAACTTCGGTGTAAATTCAGATCGTTTTTCCTTAGTTTACATTTAATTTATAAATTTGATGTTTTTTAATATGTGAAAATGGGTGTATATACAGTTATTTTAAAAGCAATATTAGTTTAAAACAATAGTTTAAAAATAATTAATATTTTATTATTTTTGCTACCACTATTACCAATACTACTAGTGTTATAGTTTGTTGTAAGATAAATGTGTGGGTGTGTGTAATGCTATGATAATGGTAGATTTCCTTATTCAATTATTATATTAATATATATCTTATTTAGTTATTTTGTTTTTGCTATACCGGTAATTATGAAAAGATAAATATCTAAATAAGGTACTGTAAAATAGAATTATATAATTAATTTAAAATATTTGAATAATAATGAAACTTTATGGTGAAATTACATTGTTCCAATTACTTTTAATTTGGCTTTAATAGTGCAACCCTCAGTGCCTTAAAAGTGTTTAAGGCTCTTTTCTGTGTATGCCTACCCATTGGTCCTTTAATCAGCTTGGTTTAATTTCTACCATCCCGTTTCTCCATGACATGTCAGACTCTCAGAAGCAGAGCCATATCAGACGAGCAGCTGTGGAGCCGCTGACCACAATCCCTCCATCAGATCAGTGTCTGCGTCTGCCGCTCTGGCATCTCCTCTATTAATTGGCCGCTATGTTTGGGCGATGAGTGTTTCACCAACAGTCTGAAAGCGGCCCCTCGCAGACGATAACGCAGCCTAGCAGTTTGCGCTCAGAGGCACAAGCCAGAGCTTCGTTTAGGAATTGGATGTTAATTGATTTGATAATTCCCTGTGGTCTTTCCTCTTATGCACTCATGTCTCTCTCGATCGGCCTCTTCACCACAGCAGGCTGTTGGGTGTTAGACCTGCTCTCCAATTAGCATGTGTGCTGGGATGCACACTTTTGAGGCTACCTGCTTCACATTAACACCCTTTCAGTGGCATCTACTTGGTCCAAGAAAAGAATTTGAGAAATTTCTTGGAAAAATTCCTCTGTTACTGCTTTGAACTCTCAACTGCTCATCATCGCTGGCTCTTGATGAGGAACATCAACTTGTAATCTCTTTGGCAGATGTCTGAGTGTGTTAGATTTTGTTGTTCAGCTGTTCCTTGAAGGTATGGTTGTAATTGTTAGTGAGTTACGTACACACGGCTGAGCAAAATCGATTGGTTTTGATGCTTGGAATTTTCTGTTCTATTTAACACTCTTAATGAATACAGGGAGTTTTTGCAGCAGTGCCATTTAAAAACATGTTAGGCAAGATGTTGCATGTGAAAGTTGTTTTGGAGATTTTGGTTATTTTGGCTTTTCATAACATCTTGTTTTAGGCTAGTGGTGAAAAAAAACATCAAAATGTTCTTTAATATGTTGATTTAATTGCACCTCATCATCTTTAGATTTTAATAATAATACACATCTTTAAAGCACATTGGCTCAAGCTAACCTTTTTTTCTTCTAATGATGATTACTTTTTTTTCTCTAATTTATGTAAAAAAATTATAAAAGGAGATAACCAAAATCTCATTTGTAAAAACATTGCACTGTGTCTAATGTGCTAGAAATGCTAGCAATTCTTAGGTTCTGATTACATCTCATATCAACACCAATTTTGTCAGTCCAATAACTAGAGACAAAATTGTTTTGCAATAATAAATAAAAAGATCAGAATACACCTGTCCGTACACCTTCTCCTTAAAGAATAAAGGAAGTATGAGAATGTTTTTAACCTCTTGATTTGTAGTGTTTTGCAAAAAAAGTACAATTTTACCTTAATTTGAAGAATGTGCTCATTTTGTTTTCCCCAGTGTTGGGGAAAGTTACTTTTGAAAGTAATGCATTACATTGAGTTACTCCCTAAAAAAAGTAACTAGTTGTGTTACTTTTTACGATAAGTAATGCGTTACATTACTTTTGAGTTACTTTTGCGTTAATTTTCCATTTTTTTTTTTTTTTTTGCAGAGGCTTGATCTCTTTCAGAACTTGCAGGGCGTTTTTTTACTTCTTTTTTTTTTAAATAGAGGAGCTTTTTGTTATATTAGTTACGTAAAATCACTGTCCATTAAGACAATCCGCTTTTCCTTTTCTTCAATGTGTTCAAAATAATAAGCGCATTCTCTCATTGAGTGCGTGATTCAACATATCTATTTTAAAAGCTAATTAATTCAAATAAAAAAACTCACGTTACATTTTTTTAAAAGTAACTCAAATATTACTTAATTTTTTAAAGTAAGGCATTACTTTACTCATTACTTAGCAATGTAATGATATTATGAAACTCGCGTTACTTGTAATACATTACCCCCAACACTGTTTAACACTATAATAGCTTGGGGTTTAGGTTTGGAGTAGGTTAGGATGATTTTATGGGTTCTGCTCCTCAGCGGTATTTAATCAGGTAGCATAAACTGATGGGAATTACATTTTTTTGCAGAGATGTACTACTTACTTTTTGAATGCGAGGTATAGCACAATTTGACAAGGTAGGACAAATTGACACCACACAATAGTTCCCTTGTAAAACTAAATTTCCTTGACACTTTTTTCTTGGTTTCATTAGGTCATTCATTGCACGGTCAATAGGACCTCTAAAGTGAGTGACATAAAGTGCTGCATTCCACAAAATCAAAAGCTGTATGATTGAGAAAGCATGTCATGGGTTTTTTAAGATGCGTATAAGATCTGCAACTGAAACATGCTTTGGGCCAATCAGCATAAACGCGTATGGCACTCTAGTAACTTGTTCATAATATGCTGGATTAGGCCATGCTCTGAAGTAGAAGCAAATTTAATTTTCCCAAATTGCGTTCCTAGAACTAAAATCATTCCCAGTTCCTGTGATGCCAACATGACAAAAAGCGATTCTTCAGCCAATAGTTGTAGGAACTGTGACAAAGACCTAAATGAACTTTTTGTGAAAAGCTAAATGAACCATAGATGTTCAAGATTCTTCATATACAGTAATTTAAAGTAGATGCTATAAAGGAACCATTATTTTCTAGAGTAAAGAGCAGCTTAAGGTATGGTTGATTTCAGTGGGTGTTGCTTAGACATGTAATGTTAATTCCAGAAATTCCCCAAAACAAATACACAATCCAGACATGGACTCATTCAGTGGAGGTTTTTTTTTTTGTGTGTATGTGTGCATCTTTAAGGTAGTTTTACTCTCTCTTAGACCTTGTCGCAGTTTATTTGCCATTCACTGTGATCTCATTAGGAAGGTTATTGTTCTGACTCCTGAGCTGAAGGTTACGCTCTCAACATGGCTCTCAGCTACAATAAAACCTTT
Organism: Danio jaintianensis; assembly: GCA_903798115.1. Taxonomy (NCBI): domain Eukaryota; kingdom Metazoa; phylum Chordata; class Actinopteri; order Cypriniformes; family Danionidae; genus Danio; species Danio jaintianensis. The sequence goes on from CAIGQV010000919.1 coordinate 2,900,711, forward strand.
GTAAAAACGCCTTCATTAGAACATGCTCCTCATTAAAACACGCAGCCGGCTCGGTGGACAGTAATGAGGCTGGGGTGGGCTCGCACTCTCCAGCAATTAGATGGCTAAAGAGGAGCGTTTTCAGCGCCGTCTCCCTGTGGAGGGCTTCAAAACGGCTTCTCTGAGCACTCCGAGTGGGTGTGGCGAGGTCAGACGTGTCACCTGAATTTGCCATGACAACTCGCACCTCTGCCAATCACAGCCTCCTTTGACCCCCTGACTGGTTCTTAATAGAGAGCGTTTGTCAAATCAGCTCAGGGATCCTGCTTGTTTTGACATCTATGCTATATTATGACTATATTATGTTGTTTGTTTTGACTGCTGGTCATTTTTAATGGCCGCTATTGTGGTTTTTTTTTGTATTTATTTTGAATGGCTCATTTAAATTTGTAACAGGTCACGCTAAGGAGTGATTATTATGCTAAAACTCTGTTGAAACTTGGCGAGGTCTTTGGATTGCCAGTGAAAATAGTTTAGTTTGATAGAGTTGTTTATGGCTTTGTTGAGAAACTAATGTTACTCTAATGATCACCAGCTTTGTTTACTGACCCTGTGCAGCCCGGAGTGTGCCGACATCTGTTCCACGCTCTTAATTAGCCGATTAACGTACGCACACACATCTTTAAGTATATGAAAAGGCATTTACACAAGCTTTTTAATACAAATTAATTTTCCAAAATGAGGCTTAGATTGTTGCCGTGAAAATTAGGTCTCCAGACGTTATTCTTGTACTCATTTCTTTTATGGCGTTAGATTTGAGTGCATAAGGTTAGGAATCATAAAGAATTGAACAATTTTGTTTCTGATTCCTTAACCAAACAAAACGGTTAATTACAGATTATTAAGAAAATAAACAAATTTAATATAACAAAATCATTTTGTTTTAATGACTTTTTTGTCTTTTTAGAGACAGAATAAATTAAATAATTGGCTCTAAAAAGTAAATCAGACTAAACAGACGAGTGTAGGAAGTTTATTTTATTAAGTCATTTATTTGTTGTTTAAAATTTGGCCTGTGCGATTAATGGAAATGGAATCATGATCACAATTTAAATTGTTGCGATTAGCAAAATTGCAAAAAGGCTGCAATATGAATGTGATATATAAATATATAACTATAAAACAAATATGCAAAGGAGAGCAAGTGCCTGACTGTTGTTTGGGGGTTTTTTTGTATGACAGATTTGCTAGCCAATTAAATGAGCACGTTCTATGTCTGACCAATCAACATTGCTCAAACCAAATGCATGCAGCGTCCACCATTAAAAAACAAACAGCGCAGTGGAATAATGATGACATCTCCCTAGTCAGAGTGCTCATATAAACTGATTTCTTTAGAAATTTTACTCTTGACTAAGTTTAGAATATTTAGTTCAGGTATATTTTCACTCTTCTGCTCTTGAACACTAAGTGCTCACGTTTCACTTTTCATATCTTGACAGCCAAGTAAAGCCAAGTGTTCATAACAGTGGATGTGCAACGGATCTGATGCTCTGTAAACTCTGTAACCACTTTCATGAGGATGATCGTGCGGACATGCGAGAGTCTCACATACACGGTGAACTGATATCTATATTTAAAATGGTTGACTTGTTGTTAGTTAAATTTTGAAATCGTATTTTCAAAATTATCATCACCCAAGAATGTGTAGAGTACATTGTATATAGGCTATATTTAAATAGATAGTTAGTTAACATTTATATACAACAGTAAAACATGTTGTATTTCTTTTATTTAAAGTGTGTGCTGCACACTATTGAGAATATTGAGCGGTTTATTAAATGAAATTGTTAATCGAAATCCCAATTTTGTCCGAATCTGAATTCCCCAATTTGCACAGCCCTATTTAAAATACTCTTCACTAAACACCAGTTAGTAACTAATACAGGTGAAATTTTGGAAACTTTAGCTACAGCAAACACTAGAATAAACATAAAAACCTGGAGCCCAGTTTGACACAACTGAGATCTAGACTACACTGTTCATGATGTTCGTGTTTTCAATTTCCGTCATCGTCCATTTCCTCACTGTGCCTGATTTATTTGCTATGTTCAATAGTCAATATTAAACAAAACAATAGAGCAAAAATGTTCATAGGTTACTTTTTAGCATGCCTTCCTCTTCTAAAATGTTCTCTCGTCAAGAAACACAATGGCAGCGAAACATCTCTCCTCATCATAAAGGGAAATTAGTATCATGGTTGTAATTGCATGTTCTGGTGCGTAGATGAGCACTGAGCTGTGCACGTTTGACGAAGTTCTGCCCCCTCAGAGCAGGGGTGCTTTGTAAGGAGTTAAATTGGATGGTTAATTCGGGTGTTATTTACCCTGTAATTCATTAGCTTGGCCCTGCCATTGGCAGCGGGCAGGCTGTAATTTCACGCTTCGCAATAAAAGATGTCTCATAATCTGCTTCATTTAGCACCGAAAGAATTTAATGAAATTAACTGCAGCCCTAATTAAGACGGTGAATATTAAAGACCTGCTATCAAGCCTTTAACGAGTGTGACATGATCCGCCTTCTGTGGGATTGGAAAAATATCATTTCCCAGGGAAAGGTTGTCGCTGCTCCGAGCCATTTTGGCCAAGATGGCAATTTTGTCATGCACACTAACCTCCCGCAAATTAGTTTTTTTTTTTTTTTCTTCTTCTTCTTCTTCTTCTTCTTCTTCTCCCCGTATAATTTTTAGCTCGAAAATAATTTAAACGAATACACAAACATCAATCAGGGCTCTCTGTTTAGATTTGGCTAATCTCTTGTTGCCAGTATCCATTGGCTTCGATTGGTTTAGTCTTTCAGGGGAGTGTTTAAACCTCTCATTAAGCTCCTTGATGACCTTGACGTGTTATTGTTTAAAACCGAGAGCTACAATGAACCTCACATTACCATCTTTACTGTCCGGTCATCAAACTTGAACTCCTGGGTATATCGTTTAACATGGACAGTATATATATGAAATATATGAAATGAATGAACCTTTCATGTGAAATATATGAAATGAAAATATATATATTATTAGTTTTATATAATAAAAAAAAAATTGGGACTTTGTGATCGTCTTAATTCCTGCTTGTTGGTTGCAATTAAAAAAAAAAGTCAATTATGTAATATTATATTAATCATTTGTCATATAAACTATAACATCTGTTTACCAAGATAAAATCTCCAACCATCTCCATGTTTCCATTTAACCTGTCATAACTGCCCTATGAACATGGATTATCCCGATTAATATGTATTTGATGATGTTCCCATTTCTGGCTTGATTCAGGTGTGTGTTTGTCAGCGTGAGAGAATGTGCGGCAGAGCTTCCTGTCGTTAAATGATAAATGTCTTTTGTGGGTGTTGGGTGGCAACTCCTCTCACTGCCTGCACCGGCCAGATCAGATGGCCGCAGTGATACAAGACCCCCAGCTTTCACGCCATGTCACTCACGTGGCCCCACTTCCCTCGCACACACACACGTACACAGTCAGTCACAGTGACAGGGCCGGAGGCGAGCCACTGTTGGGATGACACACTTAATTTAGCACCCTTCTTTCTGGAGCACCCAAGAACAATAAGGCCGGCGTGGGCAAACACCCAGCCCTTTGTTGAGCGGCTGTCCGGTGTGGACTCAGAGGAGACGGATTCTGTCCGCTGTACTGACTCTGTCCACACCCATGCCACAGCCTGTATTCATCTTCCGCGTAACCTCTCCTTTTGTTGTAGAAGAAAAGGAGAAATGAGAAGAGCTGAAAGAAGAGGATAAAGCACTGATAAGAGAACATTGGCCACCTTTAATGTAATGGATTACAGGCCTTTGTTTGTTCTGGAAGTTTATTACTAATGGAAACTCTGTTTTTCCTTCAAAGCCAAAATTTTGTCAGTTTTTTTTCCTTTTCTGGATCTGCTGTCTTAGGTGCTGCTGTTGCTTCTGAGACCTATTTGAACCTTTCCGTTGTATCAAAGCTCATTTATATGGGTTCTTCATATAATTAAAATGTTCTTCACATAAACATCATGCTAGCAATGTTAAATCATGTTAGCACTATTTGTAAACAAGCTATCCACATTAACAGCATGTTAAGACTGAAGGGCTTTATTATGCGAAAACAACTGTCCTGAATGTACTTTATCCCACTTATTACACAGATACTTGCCACAAAACATAAAAATTAGAAGCAAAAAAAAATAATCTAAACCATAATAGTTTGTTTTAATTATTTAATTAAATGCAAAGCTGACAGAAACGAAAGCAGCTGATAGAGTATACACTAACTTGCGCATTATTGAGTCACAATATGGGGCCAAACAGTCAAAAACACAAAGCTGACAGAATCAAAACTGGCTGGATAAAGAATCAAACAGTTAAAAACAGTTAAAAAATGTGGCATGACAGATAGCAGATAGATCTGAATGTGGATGCAAGTACATGGATTTGAATGTATTCTATGATGGTCAAGGTGATTCAAAGTTCCTGGATGAGTCTTTGTTATTTACAGTAGCGGTTGTTATCTCGGAATAACATACCTTGGAATGTCATGACTCATGACTGACCAATCAGAATCGAGCATGTTAGGCTGCCATGTAGTAAATCATGTTTTGCTGTGCGCTAAAACGTCTGGTATCATTTTAAATGTGATAACGTTGTGGTAAACATGCTAATAAACTGTAAGCAATGTACTAAGACATGCTATAAATGTTGAAATGGCATAAAACGTTAACTTAATAAACTTTAGTTTTACAATGCTA
>CAIGQV010000919.1:2912893-2927819 GCA_903798115.1 Danio jaintianensis
TCCCACGACTACACAACGCTCTACCGATCTACACTACTATCTATATATATATATATATATATAGAGATAGATAGATATATACGAAAATTCCTATTTTTTGCTGGGAAAAAATAAAATTCAAGAAACAAATTAAAGTGTCTTAATATCTGTATAATGGGCCAAGTGAGCAGTCTTCATTAGTAGTGAATTAAACAATTAAGTTATTGTTTAGTTATTCGTATAACACTCATTGGATCAACAACCCTTAAGCCCCCCGAGGAGTGTTAAAGACCCTTTTTCAGGCACATAAATACACACACACACCACCAGGAGGACCAAACTAATAGCATGAATATTCAGTGACCCATAATACATGTACTAATTATTGTCATGAATATTAATGCAATCAGCGCTCGTTCTCCAGTCAGGCAAGTCCGAAATGAACACTAATGAGAGAGAAAGAGGGAATGAGGGAGGGGGGACAGCAGTAGAGGAGAAAAGAGAGATAATTCACAGTGGGAAAGCAGTGAAGGCTTTTGTAAGTAGAGGATTTGACTGTAGGGCTCGGTCAGTGGTGTGATCACATGCACCTCTTATTCCTTTGGTCTTAACATGTCTTTTTGCAAACGCTCTAATTATACAAGAATCCGTATCCATTATAGCAGCGCTTCACACACTGCTGTTCTTGTGCCATGTATGTGTGTGTGCGTAGACCCATCACTGCCCTCATACATACATAGTGTTTATTTTCCTCCAGACGGCCACCGATGTAAAACTGTAGTTTATCAGACCTCTCCTGAAGTACGATCAGTTTTTTGCCATTTACCCAAAGGTGCTGCATCTGATTTATCCGCTACAATGGAGATTAAATTGAGTCGTGACATTTCATTCAGTGGAGTTTGTAACGGGCCAGTGGAGGCCCGTGGGTACACCTTTTTGCAACAACGTATTAAAAACCAGAAAAAGAAATATTTACTGCACCTTTTCTTTTTCCCGACTGCTGATTTTTGTGTGCACAAATGTAATGTGGTATCATTGAGCGTTATTTATATTCTGTTCACCATTGTTGAACAAGCACTCTTAATAATCCTGTGTGTATTAAAGAAATGGCAATTGGAATGAAAACTGGAAAATTGGCTAAAATAAAAAAGATCTCAATATTTTAAATAAACCCTGTGATTGATTGTAATATGATCCATATACCATTTTAAATCAAGAGACTCACAAACAAATTGTTTGCTGTACAAGTTGTCAAATAGTATATACAAGTCTGACTCAAGGACATTTGCTGAATGGTGAGTAAGCCCAAAATGCCAGTACACTCTCACCTTTTGAAAAGGTATGTTTTTTTTGTACCTAACAGCTCCTTTAAGGTACATATTAATACCTAAAAAGTAGAAATGTGTACTATACTGTACCTTAAAGGTATAAAAGTGTATCCTAAAGGTACTAATGTCCAAAAGTGTACATTTTGAAAACGTACCGCCCCTGTGACAGATTTTAGTACAGCTATAGTAAAACCTCATTTTTGGGTAACAGTTTTTTCTCCAATTGTTTTCTGTTATGAGACAGATTTTTTTTAGGACAAAAAAAGGATCCAGAAAGAAATTACATTTGCAGAATCCTTCATAAAATATTTTGTCTATTGCTTTTTAAATATTTAAAATAATAACTACAAAATCACAAACAGCATAAATGTGCTCATACATTCATATGCGAAAGTCAGCAGATTACAAAAGAAAAAAACAACAACAGGGGAAAAACAAATGCATAACTACATATACACAAGTACCCATATAGACACAAATACGTGCACACACAAAAACTACATTAAAATAAAATATAATTAAAAAATAAATAAATAAGGGCTTCTTATTACAAAACATATCCACCATTATCACCTACATATTTTTATTATCTCATCAAGTGTATCCCCATTATTTTCTTTTCTAAAAAAAACATAAAAGGATTTCTAGAATCTTTCTAGAAGGAATAAAAAATCTTTAATAATGTAATTTTTCTCCAGTGACTTATTTATTGCCATCTCCTTAAGCCACCTCTCTATACTTAGTATATAAAGTCGTTTAGATTGTAAAAAGAATATTTCAACAAATATATATTTTCATCTCTTCACAAATTTAGGTGGCTAGAATATAAATGTAATATAAAATATAAAGTTGTTTTAATTTTGTTCCTAACCATTTTTATCTTTGTTAAAATAGTTTTTTTATTTCAAAAGTGCATTTTATTTATGGTATTATGTTGTTAAATGTTTAATATCTACGCAATGAAGCTGTTATGGCAATAAGCGTAAATACCACTACTACTAGCGTTATTGAAGAAAAATTGTCAGAGTTGCGTTTGCTCTGTTCATAATCCCAGCGGCCTTATGGCTGATTGTGTCCGAGTCTGTATGTGGACGTCATATCATATCCCTCTTGATTTCTTTTGTGCCCAGTTATGTTGTAATCTTATTAGTGCGATTAGATCTGACTTCCTGTGATGTCCGCTTTAATTTCCACGTGAGTCAGATGAACCTCTCCCACTGTTTAATGATGACTCACGGTGGTGATAATTGACCTTCCAGTTATCCGATGTCACTGTTTATGCTCGTCGACAAGAACAGATCAAGAGCTTCTTTGCATGTGAGCTAGTTAGCCTTATTGTTATTATCATTAACCAAATGAACATGACAGCTAGAAGTGATAAACATTAGGAACGCATCAGTGATCATTCCTTTGTTAATGGTATGACTATTACTTACTTTTTTGTCTGAACAAATTGAAAATAAAATGATTCATGTAAATAAATAATATTAGATTCAATCAAATTAAATAAAGGATCACAACAATGGAATGTAAAGTGTTAAAGACATGATGGGCCATATCATACACCTGGCGCAGTAAGGCGCAAGATGTGTATGGTGCGATTTGTTGCTATTTTCAGACCAGCGCTACCCTAATTTTCACGTTTTGCGCCACGTTGTTTAAATAGCAAATCCATTTCCGCCACTTTGTGGACTCATGGGTGTGCCGGTCAAAAAGGAGGTGTGTTAAGGCGCATTGTTGGCGCGTTGCTATTTTGAGGAACTGAAATAGACAGCACCATTGACAAATTAAAAGCTGGTCTAAAGCCCAACGCAGAGCGCGTTAGTTATGCGCCTCTGCAGGTCCAAACACTTACACATTGCTTAATACACATGGGATGTACAGCAATACACAAATATCTTTGATTTTTTGAAAACAAAAATTAAAGCATCAAAATGTTACAAAAAATATTATTTTCTACATTTTTCAGTTTATTAATGACAATTTGTATAATGTTACTATTATTATTAGCAGTATTATTTATTATATGCATAGTTATATTTGTTTGAATAAAAACAAGTTTAGATTTGTCCACCTGTCTGGTTTTGGAGATGTATGCATCACCATATGTGGCATAAGAATAGGACGTGTGTTTGGATATAACTTTTTTTTGACCACACTTCGTTATTATTGTTCATTTATTCTTTTGCTGGATAGTTAGAACTGAATTTAGAAATAGTTTGTAAGCAAATCTTTGCGCTTAACAAACAAAATTAAATATGTAGGCTAATGGATGTCTTCAGTGGGAGTGAGTTTCCACCGTTTCCTTACTCCACGAAAGTAAAGGAGAAAAGTAAAGAGTAAAAGTAAAGAGAAAGTAGAGGTCGAATGGAGGAGGCTCATTCTTTATCCTCGCTTTGCAGATGGTCTGTTTAACAGTTTTTTTTGCTAGTGAAGCATTCAGTTTTTCCCCTTACAAAGTCCACCATGTATATAGCAAATGCGCCATAGCGTGGCGCAACTGACTCTTAAAGGGAATGGGAGATAAGACTCTGATTGGTTTAGTTCACGTTATGCTCAACCCATACACCCATAACTCATTAAGAGAATAAGCACAACCCTGTTAGACCATGCGCCAGGGTGCAGACCATATTTTTTCATCCTTAAAATAGCAAAAGTGAATTCAGACACGCACTTAGTGCTTTTACGCCATGTGCTTTAGACTTTGCGCCTAGATCGGTAAAATAGAGCCCAATAACTGATAACTCTTCATATTTTATATATCTTTATATACTTTATAACAGATCTCAATCAGGCAGTGAAGATCATTGATTTTTAAGAAAGCATAAGTTAAAATGCGGCGATTTTATAATAGCATGACGCTTAACCGGAAAAGTCCCTGTGCATATACACCAGCGTACAGTAGAATGTAGTTCTAATAATACACATTTTTTAGGTGTAAATAAAATGTAATTTTATATAATAATTACACAACTGTTCTTCATGTAATTTAAACTGGAATAGAATAGGTATAAGATTGTGATAGTTAAAATTTTTTCCTTTCAATTGTTAGTTTGAAGAATTCATGTTTGATCCGTGGCTTCAAATAATCGTATGCTTTTTGATAACTAAAATAGTTTAATCATTAAAGGGTATTTTTTTGGACAATAAAGCATAATTAATATGAAAAAAAAACTGATTTGATATGAATTATTATCTTTTGTCTCTCTCACAGGCTCTGTGTCCAGTAGTTCATCTGCGTCTCAGATGGCGAGTGGCATCAGTTTGGTGTCCTTTAACAGTCGGCCAGACGGGATGCATCAGCGCTCATACTCGGTGTCCAGCGCTGACCAATGGAGTGAAGCCACAGTCATCGCCAACTCAGGAATCAGCACAGGTAAGTGACGGATACATGAACACTTCAAACTGCTTGCATACTTGCCATTGTCCTGCAGGTTTCTCTTCAGCACTGTGAACAGAACATTAAACAGCGATTTGTTATCCAGTCATCGTAAACACAAATACACCCACTTCACCTTTCATTGATCCTCGTGTCAAACTCTAATGCCGCTTTAACTGTTCAGCAAAGTAATGGCCTCTCAAGAGAAGCACATTACCAAAGAGGAATGCGTGGATCATGATGTTTATTTGTCTGTCACCTTTCTGTTGTCATAGATCATTTCACACACTACCAGTCAAAAGTTTAGAAATGGTAAGATTTGTTTATGTTTTAAAAAAAGACAATTCTGCTCACCAAGGCTGAGTCAAAAAAAAAAACAATAGTGAAATATTATTACAATTTGAAATATTTTTTTTCTTATTGAATGTAGATTCAATTTTAGTTTATATTTCAGTTTAGTTAATAAATCATTGAACTGTGTTCGAAGCTGAATTTTCATCATCATTACGTCAGTCTTCAGTGTCACATGATCCTTAAGAAATCTCTATAATATGATGATTTGCCATTGTATTATGATCAAGTTATTATTGGTACAAAATCAAAAATATTGTTTGTTAATTATCAGTGCTAAAAATATGTTTGTCTTGCTTCATAGTATTGTGGAAAATCAATAATAATGTTATATTCGGTAATATCAATCAGTAAAATCAATAATAATGTTAAAATATATATAAAAAAAAAAATTAAATCAATCAAAAGTTGAAAGTTATCAGATAAAAATCAAAAGTTAAAATAATAATAAAATCAATAATAGTGTTAAAATGTAATAATAATTCTATGATACATACTTAGATAAACAAGAAAGTTCAAATGATAACTTATGTTATATACATCTTTGGGTGGCGCAGTGGCTCAGTTGTTAGCACTGTGGCCTCACAGCAAGAAGGTCGCTGGTTTGAGCCCCGGCTGGGTCAGTTGGCGTTTCTGTGTGGAGTTTGCATGTTCTCCCCGTGTTTGCGTGGGTTTCCTCCAGGTGCTCTGGTTTCCCCCACAGTCCAAAGACATGCGGTATAGGTGATTTGAATAAGCTAAATTGACCGTAGTGTATGAGTATGAATGTGAGTGTGTATGGGTTTTTCGCAGTACTGGGTTGCAGCTGGAAGGGCATCCGCTGCGTAAAACATGTGCTGGATAAGTTGGCAGTTCATTCCGCTGTGGCGACCCCTGATAAATAAAGGGACTAAGTCGAAGGAAAATGAATGAATGAATATACATCTTTTAATATTGTAAAAAATATATTATATATAAAAGCTATTATTCTGAACTTTTTATATTTGCTATTTGTATAGCATATATATTTGTATCCTATATTTGTATCTTTTTTTACATTTAGAAAGGTATGTATAATGTAACAAAAAGATTGCAAATAAAAGCTATTGTTTTGATCGTTCTTTTTTATCAAAGAATCCTAAAAGTAAACTGTATCACAGTTTCTATGATGCTATGAATCAAGAAAAAAAATCTGCAATTATAATTATAAAAATCATTTTTAGTGATTTTGTACCAATAATAACTGATCATAATAGAACAGCAATTCATCATTTTATAATGATTTCAGAATGATCGTTTAACACTGGAGTAATGATGATGAAAATTCAGCTTTGATTCACAGTAATAAATAAAAATGTAAACTGCATTTAATAAGAAACCAGTTATTTAAAATCGTAATAATATTTGACAATTTAACAGTTTTTACTGTATTTTTGGTCAAAGAAATGGTGAGCAGGATTGACTTTTTTAAATCATTAACAAATCAGACTGGTAGAGTGTACACGGCTATTTTTATTAAATGCCTCATGTCTACACAGCCACAGGGGGGAATAGGCACATACAGGGAAGTTAATACTGGACTGACAGCTGTCAGACACCATGTATAAATGTGTGCTGATGAGCTGGAGTGACATGGTGTGACTAGTTTTAGGCCTTTCGTTTGACCCCTGTCTGTAGTGTTCTCTGTGTTTACGTCTGATAACAATTAAAGCTGTGAAAAGCTTAAACGGACTCTTGAGCGCATCCGCAGCAGGGCACAATACACATGCAGCTGAGCCACAAATACCACGTGTGATGTCAAAATGGAGTTTTCAAGCATCAAAAAAAGAGAGACTGATTTTTACCATGATTTTTACCATGATTTAAAAAGGTCACCCCAGGGTCTTAAAAAGTCTTATAATGTCTTATTTTTCAAAAACACAATTTTAGGCCTTAAAAAGTCTTAGATTCAGAGAAATATTGTGTTTAACGTCTTCAATTTAATAATTTTAAACAAGTCCATGTCCATGTAAAGCTTCCCAATCAGACCCACACGCATCCAATCACCAACAATCCATATCAATAAAACTTTATCAAAACTCTATTCATTCATTCATTTTCTTTTCGGCTTAGTCCCTTTATTAATCAGGGGTCACCACAGCGGAATAAACTGCCAACTTATCAACTTATTAATACAAATTTTTTTTAAGTCCTAGTCATTTTGATATAATACAGCCAAAGTTTGTCTGTACATCTAAAGAAAACCAATATACGTTTTTATTCTCATATTTTTTACATTTTATTTTCACAAACATTGGTTTAAACATTAAAGTTCACACTATACACACTTTTATCTATTTGATATGGACACATGCAGTATGTGCTGTATCTAAAAGGCTCTGGAATTGCGCCTGTGAGTTATAAAGGAATTCCCTATCAGTCAGTCTTTTGGTTAAAAGAATATGAAGCACTCTGGGTATGTATGCCCGTGTGTGTGTATCATTGACTGTGGCAGTAAGTCAGCAGTGGAGTCGGTATTCAGGAGTGTTGTTTGGACACTGCGGCGCTCCGGAGGGCTGTATTGTGAGGTTGTTTGAGTGCTTGTATGCTTCACCCCCCCCAAGGAATCTCTTAAAAATAACCTTTCTGCTGGCCTAATGATGTGTCTGTCCACGGCCTGACTGGATCAGATCTGATGGCTGGATGACGGTAGTGCTGGATGCTGATTGCTTGTCACCTCCTGCCCCCAGGAGCTGGCGGGAATGAGATCCTGTCTTTCTTCCTAGAGAAATGGAGAGAGATAAACGATAAAGTAATTAACTGATGTTCCACACACTGCACTGAGAATGACAGACCTCTGACCTTTTGTTTAGACTCTCACTTAGTCTTTAAACAGGAATCTGTTTTTTTTCTTAACTATTATTATTCACTTCTTTTAGATTTTACTAATCTCTTCTTGCTTATAGATTTCACTAGAGTTTTGTTTCTCTGCTACCTGCCAGTTTTTTTTTTTTTTTAATGTTTTATTGTGATTTTAAAAGATCAAATAGACTAAATCTTTCGCATGATGCATGTTATTCACAGACCAGCAGATGTGCCAGAGTATGAATATGTTGCATAAAATATAAAACTATAATGCTAAAATACTGTTATCATTTACTTCTCACTCTGTTTGGTCCAAACTTGTATTTGTTTTTGTTTTTTTACCACAATGTTGAAGAACGTTTTGAAATCAGTAGCCATTGACTTCCATAGTCATTTTTTCCCTACACATTACAGTTTGGAACAATTTAAGGGTGAGTAAATGGTGAATAAATGTTCATTTTTGAAAGGTAAAGGGATAGTTCACCAAAGAATTCATATTTGCTGTTAATTTAAAGTATTTTTCCAGAGACAAGCATATTTTTTCAGTAATTTTTTTATGAGAGTGGTATGTTTTTTAAAATCCCAGTAGTTTTTAAATGGTTTTTAAATGCGACGATTGAGGAAATGCTCAATAACTGAGCATTTTTAAAACATTTCTGCTGCACAAAAATGCTTGGGGCTCCCTAACACTCAGACTTTCCAAGATGTAGCTGTACTGTAGATGACTTTTTTTTTTTTTGTAAAACTTTTTTTTTTAGCTGAATCTATGGTCTTTGTGATTCATAAATTGCAAGGCAACAACTGCCATTTTGAGAATCAAAACAATATATACAGGCAAAACTAAATGAATACCCTCATGAGCACATTGTCGACAGTCTGGAGCAAAAGCTGCTGTTGCATAATGATGTACTGTATATTAAATGTACAGTATGATATATATGACATATCAGTCTTCCTGATTTAAGATCAACAATAAAGTTCAACACACTTGTCATCTCTTTCCCTTATAAACAAACAGTGTTAGCTCATGTTTTGGCCACAATTATCATTATACGACACGAAGCTCATACTCCTGACAGTTTGCCAAGGCTGTTGATTAAGGGACAAATATTGTGAATTCTGTTCACTTTCTTGCACAGATCGATCATTTTGCTCTCTATGAGTGTACACGTTCTTTTGTTTGTTTGTTTGTTTGTTTGTTTGTTTCCAGTAGATTTGTTTATAAGTCATCAAGGACTACCCATTGTCAGTGAGTAAATTAGCAGGATTTTAAATTTTTGTTTAGTTTTAGTGAACTGTCCCTTCAAGCCACGTCAAGCAGTTTAGAATGCTCTTTTTAATGAAAGTAATTGAAATACTGATTGTTCTGTATATGGATCACCGGTGAACAAAACTTGCACTTGTTCCTCCTTTTTTTCTTTCTTTCAAGAGGTTATATAAATATGTTTGGCTTTAACCTGCTGGTTGTAAAATTGACAGTCATGTGCTTTAGTTATATGTATGTTTTGCCCTCTAGGTCTCCATGCCAGTCATATAAATGAAGCTTTGAATTTCCCATGCAACGAACAGAAAATTCTAGTGTATTCTAGTGTATTTTTTTTTATTCTCCAATATGGCTTGCACATTCATTTCCAACTTCAGTTACACTAAATGCTTTTTAATAACCCCATGCTCATTTATACAAAACAAACAGATCTGACCTGGTTTGGCCTGAGCTAAAATGCAATTGTAGCAGGGTCAAAGTTGAAAAGAGCTGCAGCGGTTGACACTCGGCTGTGCGCTGTCTCAATGAGTTGAATCAAATCAGAGCAGACTCATTCTGATTGGACATGGCTGCCATTTGAGAATCACGGCCTCAGTAATGAGCTCTTTTATTCCAGAGGAAACAAAGCCAAGTCCGTTTAAAGGAGATAAGATCCCCTCCAGTGATCGGCCTCTCTCTGAATCTTTTTGTCTCACTCCACATTGTCTTGAGGGCATGGGAAAGGCTGTGACATCCCTGTCTCTTTACCTGGAGCGTCCTTTTTCCCTGAGCGGACAGTTGCACATATAAATATCCCCGTGTCCTTCCCTGCGTGGCTATTCCTGATCCTCCAGCTCTCTGGCTTAATAATGAGAGACTAAGAGCAGCAGAAGTAATGAGTGTCTCTTTGATTACAGCTGCTGTGTTTGGGTGCTCTGGGGTACATGCTTTTGGTTTAGTTTACCTTAAGGCAAACGCCTGGCCACCCTCTTGTCACGTCACCCAACTTGTTGAGTTATGCTCTTGTTTTGTTTTCTCCATAGGGATGTCCCTTCTGTTCACTGGCCTAAATGTTTTCTTGCTCTCTCTCGCTCACTATGTTATTTTAGTTGTCTCGATCGTCACATTTTTTATTTTTTGAATTGCTCTAGGGATCTTATAACTTTGGCCGGTAAGAAACCATGTAGAAGCCAATGTGGTTAAGCTAGTAATGGCTTAGCAACAGCTGAAGAAAACCATTTTCTTAGTTCCTACTGTAAATGTGTTCTTTGTGTTTATTTTTCTTTCTTATGGTTTTGAATATGTACACATAAAAGTAAAGGACTTTTGGTTCCCCAAAGATGGTTTCAGTAAGCACTTTTTAAAATAACAATTGTTTTTATTATTATTATTATTATTATTATTATTATTTTATTAATATTATTACTATTATTATTATTAATGTTATTACTATTATAAAGCCTTTCAAAAATATGAATAATCTTAATAAACATCTTTTTCCACTAAAAAACCTTTTTGCATTGAAAGTTTCTATTGATGGTAAATGTTCTTTATAGAACCTTTGAAGAACCTTTTATAAAGAGTGTGTAGATATTGTTTTTGGAAGGTTTACTCAAGTATTTTTTGAGGTAGTATTTGCAGTTTGGGTTCTGTACATTTTTTTTATGGTCTTGAAAGTCTAAATTGGAGTTTAAATACTAAATACAGGCCTTTTTAATTATGGTATTAGTACATTTCAAGAGTTTTAATTCTGAAATTAGAAACATTTATCACAGAAGGGTTGCATTTTTGGACTTTATCTTTGAACAAATAATCCAAATTTAACACAAAATCAAGCAAATGTCACAATTTTGTGGAGCTTGACTTTTTTATTTTATTGCCACACACTTCCCACATATTTTTGTTAGCCAGGACACTATTCAAATTCCCACCGCACCACAGAGCATCATCTGTTTTACAGTACATTAGAAAACATTATAGTATACATTTAATGGCCTATCCGGTTGATAGTACAAATACAGAACAAAAAGCTGCTCAGTTTTACTTTGGACTTCAAATTTGGCAATTATTGAAATTTGTTGAACTTTAGCCAATATATGTGAGTAAATTACATGTTCATAATAGTATATCTGAGAACTAATATGTATTTAAATTAAATGTAGTGCTCTGAATCTCCCACTAATCTGACAATTACAGTAAATGCTTACATTTTATGATGAAAGCTCTTTCTTTGGGTAAAGCAGTTCAATCAATTAGGCCCTTCTGATTGCACAAGTACTGTAAATACATCATATCTGATGAATATATATTAGCATGATTTTTCTAATTCTATTGTTGATTTTCAACAAAGTTTTCTTTGAGAGCGCTTCATCTATCGATTATGATAAAGTAGGCTTTATAATGTCAAGAAGTAAACACTTAAGTGTCTCTCTATATTTCTCTCAGTGTTTACTTTATATAAATTACAGAGATCAATAGTTCTTGAGGTCAAAAAAGGAATTAAGGAATTGCATATTTTCACAGAAAAACAACCAAAGAAATGCTGCAAATTTTAGGAAAACAACAAAATAGCTCATTTCAGTAGCAAAAATCAGTTTTTTGGTTTTTCGCAAAATCCTGGATGGACTGTGTAAAGAATCCAGACCAAATAAGCCGGTACACACAACATCCTAGCAATGTAGCACTGAGCTTTAACAAGCCAAGTATTACTCACAAATGTGTTGTAATTTATATAGTTCTTTTATAAAAGCTGACAGATATTTAACCTTTCCCTTGAAGTGGATAATTGTATTACAGTTGTGTGGTTTGTTTTCCTTTCTCTCCTTTGAAAAAACTGTATACTTCCTTCAACAAATTCCACAAGCAGACGGGCTGTGATTGAGTGTCTGCTGGAATTAAACCAGACTAATAAATGACTTTTAGAGAAAGCACTGAGCTTGAGAAGACAAGGATAGAGAATGAGGGAGACGAAGAAGGTTTATTTGACGCCGAGGTATGTGTGTAAGACAAAGGGGCTGTTAGAACGAGGTGGTTAATTGTTCACTTTGGGATGGCATCTTGTCAGCAGAGATAAGTTGTCACGTTTTCCACTTGAGCTGAGACTAAACGATTGTAAAATAAGTTACAGCCGTCCTTGGGGCTGCGCGCTGATGAGCATGCTCAGTGCCAGTCCGAACATCCCCCCCGGACCCTCCCCACATCAGCGCTTTCACCCGGCCTGATATTGATGTGAACTGAATGTTATTTTATTCTGCCGCTAGTCACAGCTGTCAGTGGCGCTTATGAAAAGTGAAGCAGCCTTCTGATAGCCTGAGCCGGAGTATCCAGCCAAACGCCAGTCAGAACTGGCCTCACACAAATGCGGACGCTCCATCATTTAAACCAGAGAAGACACCACTGTAGGGCCGGGTGCTATAAATCTTAGCAACAATGTTAAATGTCTAGCGGTAGATATTCTGCTGTATTATTTGTGTGTCAATCCATTTAGTTCAATACTGCTGTAAGTATTTTAGACTGATAAAGAAACATGTGTAATTGAGAAAATTACTAGTGGGACATGCAAAGAACATACAAGTATTAGGCTCTTTGTGCTTTGGAAAAACGCATTTAAAAAATGGAAAATTTTTATGTATAATTACTTAATAAATCACAATTTGCATACCTTCAAGAGAGCAAAGTTTATTTCTTTGACGCTTCCTTTGACGCTGGCACAAATTACTTGTCTCAGATTGACAAAAAACATACAATAAAAGGCACTGTCATGTTGGCATACTTTTACAGACAGATGCCTGGTGTTTGTTAATGCAACCTTTATCAGATATCAGAAATGATATCAGATAAAAATATCAGAAATGAGCTAGGAGGAGTTGTGGATACTGGAGTGAGTGTTGAATTTGCGAGCAGCCAAATGCTGAAGAGAGATCGGATATATGATTTAAATAGACCACTGTGACAGATGTCAGAACTGAATTGTTACAGCTGACTGTCAGCTGATGCAAGCTTGACTGACGTGTCCACCCGAACTAACGCTACGCTCTATATCTTGTAATATTTTTGCAAATTATTACATTTGAAAGGCCAAAGTTCATAACTGTCAAAATGTCAATGTTGCGGGATATATATATATATAAATATATATATATATATATAAACACAGTCTGTTAGGTGAATGTAAATAATTTGGTGAACTTTATGGCAGTTGTTATATTAGATTCGTGCATTCAGTCTTAAACTGACAGGAGCCTTATGTTCTGTGTCATTAAATCAAAATAAAACAAAAGGAAATGACTCAAATCCTCAAGTTTTGTTTTGTTTAAAAATCAACCTGTATTTATTCAGGGTTATTCACAACACCTGCACTACCTAAAACAGTTTAAACTAACTTAATTTTTATCTTAGTTTTACTGTAAAAACATCATTTTTATTATTTCTAAATGGCTTAAACAAATAAGAAATAAAAAAATATTTTTACATTTTGTTCATGTTGCCCATCACTACACAGCAGAATACTTTATACGTGTTTAGTACAGTAGGGCTGAACTTTCATATCAGTCTTTCTCTGTTTGTGCAGATACCGGTTTGGGAGATTCTGTGTGCTCCAGCCCCAGCATATCCAGTACCACCAGTCCAAAGATGGACCCTCCCCCGTCACCTCACGCCAACCGCAAAAAACACAGGAGAAAGAAGAGCACCAGTAACTTTAAGGTGGATGGCTTCTCTGGAACTGCTGAAGGTACGTCCTTCTGTCCCACTCTGGCCTCGCTTCACTGTCATCTTCTCTCCCTCCCAGATCTGGTCAGATCTTTACTCAAAATCTCCCGTCCTGTACATTTAAACCCTCTTACCTAAAACAACTTTAATACTTTGGTTTAAAATTATGTTAAAATTTCTCTAACATCTTTGGCTGAGCTTTTTCGGTGCCGTTGATATTTTAGAAAGAGAATGAGACACAAACATTTGGAATTAAAAAACAATGCAAATTTTGAAAAACAAATTAAAAAAACATACCTGTGAACTTCAGTGAGCAAATATTTATTTGCTTTTACACAATATATTTGTCAATTTATTTAACTATTTGAAAGTATTTTTCAGTACACAAGTAATGATAGTAATTTACATTAATTACAAAATAAAGAACAAAAATGTGTAGAAGGCACTAGAAGTTCTGGGTGTTATGTATGTATCTGACTGTACATTATTAACTTATTGAAGCTGCTAAATTTATCACAGCAAGAACAGTTTAGGCAAACGTTACATTCAACAGAAATTGATTATATTTTGCACATGTAAATATAAGTGATTATTATAACTGATTAAGTTTCTCAGACAAAAGTAAGCTGTTTGTATGTTGTTAGTGTTGCTGTCTTTACTCCTTTCATACACGAGATAATATACAGAGTTATATTACAGCAGGAAATTGCTTATTTTACTGGATGTATATAAACAGAAATTTATCAACAATCTATTACATTAGAAAGGTGCTAAATACAATAGTTTTCACATGCAAACTTTGAGTGATATTACAGTATCAATATTCATTATAATCAAAGAAGCCTTCTCATACACCAGCCTAAGCTGCTGTCACACACAAACACAGGCGATGAAGCTCTGTCTGCTGTGACGCTGCCGTGGAACAGATGTTTCTGAGCAGCAGATGTGTAATATGTTTCCTGATGTCAGTATGGATCAAGCAGCTGACAGGCCTGCGTGGAGAAAGAGAAATATGCTGAGTGATTATTACATACTCTCGCAGACAAGCTGGTTAAATGTTGTCTGTCACTCACACGCACAGACTCCACTTATCACTGCTGAAACCTTTTGGAC
>CAIGQV010000919.1:2932819-2966212 GCA_903798115.1 Danio jaintianensis
ACACACACACACACACACACACACACACACACACACACACACACACACACACACACACACACACACACACAAATATTATGTCAAAACAAACTTTTATTTTGGATCAATATTTGCCCAGTTCTAATTTCAAACTATTGAAAACTGAATTATTATATTATTGTAAATTATATTTTATCATAAAATTATTATTTTGATTGATTATTTTGACAATGATTTCTGAAAGATGGCTGACAGTGAAGGCTGCTTAAAAATCAGATTTGCTATCGGAGAAATAAACTACTTATTTAAAATTTTATATCACTGTTTTTACTATATTTTTCCTCAAATAAATATAGCCTTTGTGAGCATACAAGACTTCCGGCAATAAAACAGTAGTGTAATTTTGGGCATCGATTTTGCATATTGCATATATGTATATGCTGATTTGTTTTACCATTTGATGTCTGTTATACATCCGGGAACTGGAGCAACACCAGTTGAGAACCACTGATCACCATTATGACAGAGTTTTCAGACACCATCTGTTCAACTTCATTCTCTCTGTGGTGCCACCATGTGGACATGGAAGAGTGGAATCATGGGAAATGAGGCCCCTGGTGGTCCTTAGATTGTAGTAAGCAGATTTAGAACATTGTTCCAATATTTTAGTACGTCTTTGACATTAAATCTCTAAATCTGGTTTTATTTTCTAGTGTGTCCTCTCTTTTAAACTGTCATATAAGTAATTATGACTGATACTTAAGTGATAATTATTATTATTATTTCTTCTGCTTCTTCTTGGCTAATCTATTTGAAACATTTTTGTAATTGCAACATTCAGGAGGAGGATTCAGGATTTCTGGAATTGAAACAAAGAGATTTTTCTTGTGGTTTCTGGTCTGTAGGGCTCTTCTGTGAGAAATGGGTTTACATTAATGTACCTCACTCACTCTCTTTATTTCTCTCCATCACTATCTTTCTTTGACTCTTTCCCCATCCGCCCTCCCCTTTTTCCTCTTTCCTAACCCTGGAGAGCCACTTTGTCTTGCCCTGCATGGCGTTTTTTGAAAAGGTTGAGCGTTGTCAGACGCTGCCCGGGCCTCTTCCCCAGCCCCCATTCGTCAGGCAGGCACTTAAGTGAAATATTATAAATAATCTACAGTATTGAAATCTTTTATCAGCTGTGTCACTTTCATTATTCAATAAGCGATTAGTAACAGTCTCCCAATTTAGCCATTAAGCACTTGTGCGTGGGGCCGGGGAGTGCTGTCATGCCGCGGGCCTGCTGAAGGATAAGGCTGTCACATCCTCTGTTATTCATGAGCTCCACCAGCCAGGTACTGCATTCCTGGTGTTTTATATAACACACACACTGTCACGGTCAGGTACAACGCTCATAGTGTTTTATGGAACACGCGTGCACACACTTATATGCAGGCTTTATGGAACACGCATGCACACACTTACATGCAGTCTTTATGGCAAGGTGCTACTTGAATATTTAACTTCAATAAAACTGAAAGAACAATTAAAATTTTTAGCACCGTTATAATCGTTTGCATAATTTTTGGGGGGAGAATTTTCCCTTTAAATAAATTGCCATTACTGTAATTTAATAAAATCCCAACAGCACTGTATAAAAATTATGTATTGCTGTATTACAAAAATGTATTATTTAATGGAGCACTGCAGTTATGACGTCAAAACCCGGAAAACTGATATTTATTTTTTTATATAATAAGTTAATGTATATTAAATGCTGTGCATCTAAACACGTGGTGGAGATTTTCTGCTGATTACAGAATTACTGATTACTGACAAAATGTATATTAAAATATCACATGGCTTTAGAATACTGTAACATACTGTAATATATTTTTATATAATTATTATAAACTAAGTTATTATATTTTATTAGTCTTGTATTTGTAAAAAATTAAATAAATAAATGTGTATGTATGTGTGTGTGCGAGGGTGTATGTGTGTAATACTGGTCTTTCAATTAGGTGTGCTTGTCTACTGTAAAAATACAGTGTTTTAACTACTGCACAAGTGGGAATGCACAGGTTTGAAAACCGTTTTTATGTTTTGTAATTGTAACAAATCTGTAACTGTTCTTAAATCCCTAAATACATCTTTTAGTCTATGCAGTTTCAGTTGATGCATATTCCATTTGATCAGAAAATTCAAACAATAAATGTTCTTTTGACTCTCAGCAGAGTGCACTGCTGATAATTCCGTCCTCACTACTGATTATAGTGTAAAATAATCATGAAAGAAAGTCTCACATCTCATGTAATCATCTTTTTTTTTTTTTACCATGAAAAGACATTAGTAAAATAGCTTGTAAACAGAATGTCATGTACAATTACAATTACCTCAGGTAAGTCATTTAGCATCCACTAATCATTAGTTTGCATAGATATATAAAACTTTCTAAAAGAGCAATATCTCTAAATATTTGGGTTATATTAAGCTATCTCTTCATTATGTTTTCATAGTATACAGTATTTTCATCATAATAATACAACAAGGCTTTTATCTAACCCTTTAAAATCCCAATAATGTCCAATTATTTGGGTCTCCTACTTTGACTATAGTATTAGGTGGGATATAATGTTTTATCCTTAATAAAAATTTCAATTACTTTTGAATTTATTTAAAGACCACACAGTTTGTTTAGTTAACCACTGTTTAATAATAATAAAAAACCTCTGAAATGCAGGTTTTAACAAAAAAAATGCGTCCCTGAGGACACACAAACCTCAATGTGCTAATAGATTCTCAGCTGATGTTATGGCAGTGCGGGGGTCTATCTCTAATTTCAGCTCACCTGCTCTTCTCACACACAATCGTCTTTCATCCCCCTGCACACCCACATGAAGATCAATCGATCCCAGCATGCCGTGCATTTTTACACTCCTTACCCCCCCTCCCACAGTGGGCCGCTGAAAGCCCACCACTCAAATGGCAAACTTACTGCACGGACGATCACAGTTTATCAATTACCGCTGAGCTGTAGGGCCCTAAGTGGCCCTTGTTAAGTAATTACTGCGTTTGATGCGAGCAGGAGAATGCGAGAGGCTTTGAAACCGGATCAAGCAGACGGTGTGGGTTCTGTACTGCACGCGGACAGCGGGGAGGCTCATGAATGCCTTGATGGGCACACAAAGAGACCCAGACCTCAGGAAGGCGATACGTTTTAAGAAACACCCAGAAAGAGAAAGACATTCCAAAAGGATGGAGGGGCCTCACAGGTGTCCTCTGCTGGAATTGGTCTGGCACGTGGCTGCAACGTTTAATTAAAGCATTTTTGCAGGTGAATGGCTCTGCGATATTACTTGCAGGAGTAAAATGAAGATGGTTTTAAGGCTTGCTAATGGTATGGAGAAAAAGACCACTGACTAAAACAACCTCTTAAACTAAAGGTTGTTCTCTGTGATCAACAAAAGTGTATTTTAAAGTGTTTTGTAAGAGCTGCAAATGAGAGAGATGTTAACAGTACACATTCATGGGATTTGTGTTATTAAATATATACAGTGGCAGTCAAAATGATTAGCCCTCCTGTGATTTCATTTATTTTATTTATTTATATTTTTTTTTTTATATTTTCCAAATGATGTTTAACAGAGGAAGGAATTTTTCACAGTATTTCCTATATTTTTTCTTCTGAAGGAAGTCTTATTTGTTTTGTTTCAGCTAGAATAAAAGCAGTTTTGATCACAGTTTGAAGTAAATGTGCTTCCCTCAAACATTAGTAGTAACCATAATAACTTGGTGACAGTTGCTGAATCCTTTATTCATTTTTTATTTTACAAATATGTTTGCGAAGAGGTAGCTAACACACGTTGCTATAAGCTATTAGATATGCTTGTGTCATTTACATCCATACACACAATCCCTCTGTCTGCCTGTGACTTCTGATTCAAAGAGTGGACTAGGAGATCTAACAATATTATCAAATGTGTCTCAAATATCTAATATTGCCTCTGCTTTGCATTTGTCGTGCATTTAAAATTTGACACGTCAATCCATTGATTATCCTGTTCATACATACTGTAAACAGAATATTCTTGTGAACATTTCTCGTCAGTTTACGTTTGGAATTTTTCCAAATAAATTATACAAAATATCTCTTAGACACAATGTGGTGTGGTGGAATTGAAAATAATTTTCATAAAATTTAAGAAGACAATTAAGAAGATATTAATGTATTTGCATTTACTGTTGGATGTTGTACATTGAAAAAATTTAACAAGCGTCAGTATTACAAAAAGGGCGACGCGGTGGCGCAGTGGGTAGCACGTTCGCCTCACAGCAAGAAGGTCGCTGGTTCGAGCCTCGGCTGGGTCAGTTGGCATTTCTGTGTGGAGTTTGCATGTTCTCCCCGTGTTCGCGTGGGTTTCCTCCGGGTGCTCCGGTTTCCCCCACAAGTCCAAAGACATGCGGTATAGGTGAATTGGGTAAGCTAAAATTGTCCGTAGTGTATGTGTGTGAATGAGTGTGTATGAATGTTTCCCAGGGATGGGTTGCAGCTGGAAGGGCATCCGCTGCGTAAAACATATGCTGGATAAGTTGGCGGTTCATCCCGCTGTGGCGACCCCAGATTAATAAAGGGACTAAGCCGAAAAGAAAATGAATGAATATTACAAAAAAATTGCATATTTGACAAAAACATATATATTTATTTATTTATTTATTTTACTCCATCTGTTGAGAAATGTTTAAAGCATTTTTTTTTTTCATGCGAATGGCTCTGCGATATTACTTGCAGGTCTCATGGCTTGCTTATGGTATAGGGAAAAAAGAACATTGATGGTCTTAAACGGAAGGTTCAACAAAAGTCATTTTTAAGTGTCTTGTAAGACTGCAAATGAGGGAGAGAGAGACGTTAACAGCATACAATCGTGGAATTGATGTTGTTAGAAACCAAAGAATGGTTTGTGTGGGGGATTAAGCATAGCATGTAGACAATAAGATAAGAGTAAATCTATGCCATACAGATTTAACAGAGTCTATTGTGTGGAAAATAGCTTGCTTCCATGCACAGGCTTTTGTAGTTTTTTCTCTTTGTTGCTGTGCGCTTGGAAAGCACTGGATGGGATTGTTTTTCTAGGATTACTGTTGTGTAACAAATGTTCTCTTTGGCCTAAGGGGAAAAGAGTGAGACTGCACTGAGCCGAAGTGACTTCAGGTCAGTTGTCAGCACAGCTGGGAAATGAGCAGTTATTTAAAGAGAAGAAACTAGACCTATGTCAATTCGCACCGTGAACTGGGAAGGAAATCATCTAAACTGTATTTTGCAAGGGTTGGTACAGTGTAATTAGTTATATCAATATAAGCTTTATTATATTTTGGCTTTTTTTAGCAGATTTTGAACATATTTTTCTGTTATAATACAATATGAAGGTGACATAAAATTTACTTGAAAACTTTTTGTCATGTTTTACTTTTTATTTTATAATATATTTTATTGTATTTGTTTCTCCCATATTGAAACTATTAATCTTAAAAGGTAAATCTGTGATCTGTTATATGTATTTATTTAGTCCTGCTGTCTTTCAGTAAGGCCAAGATTTACGTAGTTTATTAAAAAAAAGTTAGTCTGCTGTTATTTTCTTTTGTGCTCATATTTTTTTTAAATGTATGTTGTTGTTTTTTTAGTTTTTCATTAGACTATTTGCATGCTAATGTGAACGTTTTGTCTTTTCGTTTTCCACTCAAGCGGTGCATTATTATGCCTTTTCAACCTAATGCAATGTGTTTTCACCCCTGCTTCCTACCCATTGACTTCATTAGCCAATTAAAAATGTCTGCATAATTCTCATTTGTTGGACCGCTTTCACATTTGACTGCTGACTTCAGATCATCTTTTGGTTTTTTGATCCTGTCTTTCTTTGTCATTTATATTTCACTGCTGAATTACTTCCTGTTCATTTCACAAATATGTGTTCTACTTTATCCACTCCTGTCATTTGCTTTGTTTTATTTTTTTCATCTTAATTTCTTTCTCTTCACCTATTCCTCTGCCTGCCGTCGGATGCAGCCAAGCATAGGGCATGGAAACTAAATCGCGTCGGTAGTCTGCGCAACATTTACAACAGTTCCTCCAATGCTGAAGGTAACTAGCTCCAGAAAACAAAGCAAGGGGATGTTGGTGTTACCCCTCTTTTTACATTTGCAGTGACACCCTGTGATTATGCTTTCTCCTTCAGTCCTCCCTGATGTACCCCGCAACACTCCCTGGACGCCACTTATGGTTTTTAGAGCATGTGTCAATGTAACGATTGTAAAATTATGCTTTGCTTCCGTAATCGTGTTTGTACGTGTGAATTAGTCTAAATTGGATGATGTAATTTGGTGATATTGGGCTCATTATGGGAGGTCACATGTACGCTTTGGCCCCTCCCCTTCCTACGCCTCCTTTCCCACAACTCCGCCCCTCCTTTGCTTTACTATTATTATTTTTTTCCCTGGATGTGAATAACTCCTGTAATATTTGCCAGGTTATTAATGCTAGATGCTTGAAATGGGAGAGGATAATATAGGAATTAATGACCTGTGTCACAAAGCAATACTGTGTGCTTTGACATTTCGTTCGGTTAATTTGTGTTTCCAAGCATTCAGCTCTTCCACTGTACCCCCAAGCGCTGCCGTCTGGGCCGCATGGAGGTAAACCAACCCCCTCCACCCTGACCCGCTTCATTTCTGTGCATGCCGAATCCTTGCCAGAGTTGATTGTGTTCCGTTTGTCGGTAAAGGTTGCCTGTGTCAGAGTTCACACATTTCTGTGCTGCTTCAATTTGCCTGAACATCACACCGCACAAATAGCAAAGCAGGAAATTATTGGATACTTTCCGTCTAAATTACACCAAACGTAATTATTGCCCTATTAGTAGCTTGTGGAGTATGGAGATCAGTACCAGGCACCAGATGACTGATGGCTGCCCCGTTTTGAAGTTTAAGGGCGAAATAGAGGGGAGGGGTGCCTGCTTGATGCCGTCATTGCAGTTTTTGAATTACACAATTGTTTTCTAATTAATTGTGTGCTAAGGGGAGGAGGCGGAGCCAATCTTCATATTTGCCTCCGAATATCGTCTTTCTGCATTGTTGCTTTTCATAATTGTCAAATACCGCCCTCTCCCCAACAGCGCTGCAATTTAATTAGGGTGAGAACATTGCTGCTGACCCCAGAGGGCCCTGTGCCTTTGAAGGGTGGGTCCAATCTAGGCTAGGATGCTCCAGTGATCCCACCACCCCCCAAAACCTTGAAAACGTTAACAAAAAAGAGAATATATAATAGGCCCGGGATCCCCAGCCACTTTTTGTTGACGCTTTGAGTTGACTTTTGCTGTAAATGAGCAAATTCTCAAATACCTGCTTCTTCTTTTCAGAGCAGGAATGATTTCTCATAGAGTTTCTGAGGCTGCATGTTGAAGAGGTTTGAGCACACTGGCTACCAGGCATGACTTTTTGTAAAAGGAATTTTGGGATTTGAAAACAAGTCTCTGTTACAGCGATGAGGGTAGCCTGTGGCCCTGTGGGACCTTTAATATGACTTGTATGATAGGAGTCCAATTATGCCTGTGATTGACTGAAGGAGAGGAAATGGTGTGGCTGGACAGATTTCCTGCTGATTAAACTTGTGAAATGGCCTCACAGGGAGATGATTCGAAGAGCTGTCTCTGAACAGTGTGGCTAGAAGAGAAATTGAATAGACCAAAAGGTTTAAAGGCTGTAAATACAATTTATAAATGTGTTTTAAACTTGCATTTGGCAGAATGACTGATTCATGAAGTCAAGGCTAAAGTACTTTATACCGAAGAACCAGACACGCTGTATCAACATCAAAGAACTAGTGGCTCCAAAATCTGAGGTGTTACATCACCTGCATCTGGGAAAGTAACACTTTTCATCCTACAGCCAACTACAGCCAACACATACATTCTGCACCACTGTGAGATGACATATGTCTCCATACCAGAAGGTGGCGCTAGCTTGTAATTGTTTTCAATATCTGAAATACCCAAGTCTGTGAATATACAAATCATAAATAAATTGTCCTGCTGACTTCCATGCTTGCTTGCTTGCTTTCATGACCTAAGATTTTCTGAGCAGCCAATCAGTGTGATCTCCCTCATCAATAGGTTCTTCTGCCAATTTAACATGTTCAGTCAGCCAAAAAAGATATAACAGGGGTCTCGCTTGCGCTAGTGGTTAAGAACAATGCTCAGACATTGGCCGACAGCCGGTCATCATTGTGCCAGGCCCTGAAAAAAAAAATCTTTTTACCAGTTGCTTCTACAGAAGAAAGTCATACAGGTTTGGAACGCCATGAGAGGTCTAATCTTTGATGTCACTGACTATCAGTGCCTACCAACACTTTCGATACTTGCAAAATAACTACTGTCATACTCCGTGGCGATTTGGAGGACAGTACATTGTTACAAATTAATACTAACTTATGCCTACAGTACCCTGACCTGACTGAAACTTCATCCAAACTTATTGGAACTGCAGATTTTTATTTATTATTATTATTTTTTTTTTATAAGCATTCCTTCTGAGGCTAAGATTAGTCTGCCAGGGGTACCAGCGTTCAGTGAGGGATTATATTAGAGGTTGACCAAGTTATTGGTTTTGCAGAATTATGGAGAAACCAACAACTGATTGCCTAAAATCAATACCGATTGTGTTCTGGTTTGTGTCGCTTTCTGACGCTGTCAGTTATGCAGTCCTGAGGTCTGAGTACTGAGTATCTTGTGAGATTACACACTTGAACAGAGCAAAGTTCAGATTTAAAACATACCACAAAACAACATGCATGCAGTATAGTACAACATGCTCAGGAACTTGCCCTTCCGTGGTGTCTGCCGTTGCTAAGCACCACTGACAAATCCTTCCTATAGCTCTGATACAAGTTTAATGAAAAGGAAAAAAGATTATTAGTCTACTGTTATTACTGAAATATATATAATACATACAAAGTGTGAGGCTGATTTGGTGTGTTTGCTGCAATCTGGAAAGTTAAGATGTTTTCAACTCACTGCACTGTAGCCACACTTAGAAAAAAAAAAGTGGGTGCGTCGCACCACGCGTGTAGCTTGACCGTGTCTCTCTCTGTTTGTACATGTTCGCAGCACGTCTCCATTTAAAATACAAACTAGAGTGCTCAAAAGACATAATATGTGAATGGCCCCCATAGTACAGAAAAGCATTTGCTGTCAAAGCAGAAAGCATGTTAACATCAGTATTACCTCAAGCAGTTAAAACAATGTGACTTAGTACACACAAATCTGATACTACACCTCACAATAAAAGCAACAACAAAGCAGCAGTGAATACAACTAGAAAAAAAGCTAAATGCCTCAGCGAATGATGGGAACACCAGTATTGACAAAATCCTCTATAGGTCGACCTCTAGATTATATCGTGGATTGCATATTACAATGGCTGAGTTTCCAGGTTGTTTCCTGTTCCTGTTTCTCATTGACCTGCAGATGCTCTGGGGATCATGGGTCTTTCCACTTCATGTGGAGTTTTGGCCTTAGGGATGCCTCTTTTTTTGTATGTGTGTGTGTGTGTGTGTGTGTGTGTGCGTGTGTGTGTGCGTGTGTGTGTGTGCGTGTGTGTGTGTGTGGAGGGCATTACTTTTTTGATTACTTCTTCATTATGTAATTGCTCCCCTCCAGAGTAAATTATAAACAGAATGTGCAAAGTGTGTGATCTCTCACTGCCTCAGATCATGTTTCAGGGAGGGGTTCCCTTTGATTGTGACACAACACCACATCTCATCAATGCAGGTTCTCTGTTCCAGCCATCTGCATCCCCTTCCATTGCTGTCCCCTCTGATCACGCAGTCAATGGCCTTTTGTTCCTAACACTTTCCAAATGTTGACCCTCAGAACCGCTTCCATTCCTCCATTTCTCTGTCCTTAAATTCCTGAGATAAACTCCTGAAAATGTGGGCTCATCTCTTGCGCTCACTCACACACACATTTTCCTAATTGTCTCATGATTGGCCCATTAACCTAACCAAGGCCCTGGGTAGCAGATCCATATGTCAC
This sequence comes from Danio jaintianensis, assembly GCA_903798115.1. Lineage (NCBI taxonomy): Eukaryota > Metazoa > Chordata > Actinopteri > Cypriniformes > Danionidae > Danio > Danio jaintianensis. Next base: position 2,942,866 of record CAIGQV010000919.1, read on the forward strand.
TTTGCCTAGGGAGCATTGTGGACAGGACCAGTAGTATGGTTGAAAAAATCGGGACGCGGGTCTGCTCTGTAATTAGTGGCATATCCTGACCAGGGTCATGGGGCAAGGCCTACATGTCAGGGTGTTTGAGTGTGTCCTGTAACTAACAGGTGCTCTACAGGGGCGAGAAACCTTCCTGGTGACTTTTATCCTGGAACCAAAGTGGTTAATTATTCATATAATCTTTATTAGAAAATTTATTGAAAACATGAAATGAGTAAAATGTTTATGAGTTGCTGTAAAAGTAATGAAAATGATAAATAAAAAAATTGTTGTGAAAATATTGTTTCACTGTTTTTGTAATAATTAATAATTATGTTGAATGGTTTCCCTTCTGCTACAGAACAAGAGGACAACTTTGAGTTCATCATTGTTTCTCTAACGGGACAGACCTGGAATTTTGAGGCAACGTCCTATGAGGAGCGGGATGCATGGGTTCAGGCCATTGAAAGCCAGATTTTGGCAAGTCTGCAGTCCTGTGAGAGCAGCAAACAGAAGGTAGAGATCAATCCATTTGAAGCACTGAAACCATGTACATCACATTTATTTTGCTATGTGTGGCTGTGATTTAGACCAAAGGTCTTCAAAGCTTTTATGCACAGGGTGCCACAAAAATGATGTTCTTGCAGTGGACTCTAGTGGGCATTACATTCGGTGTTTAAGGTTCCCTACTAGAGGTTGCTTTTTTCAAAATAATAATAAAAATGCAGCTTGACGACATGGTTAAAGAGCATAGAATTATACAGTCATTGACAAATATGTTTAGCCAATTAAACACTCATTACATTTGATCACATATTCAAAAGCAAAGTAAAATATAATTTTAATAAATAATAATTTCTGATATTTTCATAGAGATTCCCTGATGCACATGTTTTATAAATAAAAGAGTAATGGGGATATTGCATCAGTGACGAGTAATTCAATTACATGGCCTGGCACTAAATAAAATTACAGATTTCTCTGAATTCATACTAGGGCTGCACAATATATCGTTTCAGCATCAATATTGCAATGCGATCATTCACAATAGTCACATCGAAGCATATGCAATGTTGAAATTGTACCTTTTGTAACTTTAATAATGATTAATTTTATTGAATTATTTGTATCAAAGACTTTGCAGTAATATTTTGCATTAGTTTATTCAATTACTGTTTACCTGAATACTGTTAAACTCCTCAGAAAACAATAAAGCATTGTGTATTTAATTTGTATCTTTTTCTTTATTGTATTTATCTATGCTTGTAGATTGTTTATTATAATTTATGCAGTCTAAAATTATAAATTCTTTCCAAATAGAGATATTCAAGTCATCAATTGTATTCATCAATTGTATTCATATCGCAATATATATATCGCAGAATAACAAAATATCGCAATGTTAGATTTTTCCTATATCACGCAGCCCTAATTCAGACTTTGCTGGAAAAAATGTGGATCATGTAAGTGCAACAATATATAATATCGTTGCAGTTTGTTTATGTTGAAATTTTATTGTGAAATTTGTGCAAAAATTATTATTATTTTTTTTAAATAAAACGTTCTTCACTGACTGTTGATATATAAAGAACACTGATTATTCTGCCATCGTGCAAATGTTAGAATTAATTTTAAAAATGAATACATTTTTATAACAATTTTCACTTTTTATAACACTACATTTTTCCATGGATGACCTCAAATTCTTGAAACCAGCTGGGAAACCTCTGATTTAAATCATTATAGTTATTACTGACATCCTTTCATATCAAAGAGCTGATGTTGTATCAAGTTCACAGGTAATTAAAATGTCTCTCCACCTTGTTATATGCATGTACAGTATGTGTACAATGCATTCATGCACATATTTAGAAATTGTAATTACTTTCATTCTTCTATTACCCTAACTAATTCTACATGCCTGTTTCATAGCCATAACTCTCAACCCACTGTGTGTTTATGCCTCAGGCCAGGGTAAATTGCATTTTACTGGACCTACCTTCTATAGTATGCCCCTGTTTTTTTTTTTATCTCATTTTAGCAAACAATGCAACTGCAATGTTGCTGTGTAGTCAGAATTGTCTGATGATGCTTAATGATATGCTTATACGGGTCATTATATTTCAAATAAGCTTTAACATACATGAATGTGCCCACAGTCTCGTCTGAGCAGCCAGTCAGAAGCCATTGCACTGCAATCTGTCAGGAACATGAGAGGAAACACCCGTTGTGTGGACTGTGAAGCCCAGAGTGAGTTTTAACCTGAACGCATTTGTAATAATATAAGACCTCTGTATATATTTTATATTATGTACAGATTATTTTATACATTTGGAATCATTTTTAGGCTGCCTTTGTTTTACCAAAAATTCAAGAAATGTAGTACAAACAGTTCATAAAAGGGAGTGAGATTACAATTTAAAAGCTTGTTGTCTATATATTTTAGAATGTAGTTTATTTCTGTGATAGCAAAATACATTTTCAGCTGCTATTCGAATGTTGCATGGTCCTTGAGAATAATTCTAATATTTTTCTGAGAAGCTTAGTAAACATTTCTTATTGTTATCAATGTTGAAACATATTTACGTTTTATGTCAAATATGTAAAAAATATTTGAAACATATTTTATATATTAAAACATGTATCAGTTTTTACAGAAAAATGAAATGAAACAGTTTTTAATATATAATAATAATAATAATAATAATAACTGATGATAATACTGCACGGACGACGCGGTGGCGCAGTGGGTAGCACGTTCGCCTCACAGCAAGAAGGTCGCTGGTTCGAGCCTCGGCTGGGTCAGTTGGCATTTCTGTGTGGAGTTTGCATGTTCTCCCCGTGTTCGCGTGGGTTTCCTCCGAGTGCTCCGGTTTCCCCCACAAGTCCAAAGACATGCGGTATAGGTGAATTGGGTAAGCTAAAATTGTCCGTAGTGTGTGTGTGAATGAGTGTGTATGAATGTTTCCCAGTGATGGGTTGCAGCTGGAAGGGCATCCGCTGCATAAAATATATGCTGGATAAGTTGGCGGTTCATCCCGCTGTGGCGACCCCAGATTAATAAAGGGACTAAGCCGAAAAGAAAATGAATGAATGAATACTGCACCAAATGCGCATATTGTAATGATTTCTAAAGGAGCATGAGACACAGAAAATTGGATAATCACCGCTGGAAATACATATTTGTCAACACAATAATAAATTCCTTTATAATATATTATTATTTATTTATATTGACATTTCTATTATTTTGTTTTATATGTTTATAAAAAAATTTTGTCAGCGTGCAAGAATGTGACATAACCTTTTTTTTTGTCTTCCTTCTGTTTATCTTGCTCTTGTAGATCCGGATTGGGCCAGTCTGAATCTGGGGGCTTTGATCTGTATCGAATGTTCCGGAATTCATCGCAACCTGGGTACTCACCTGTCCCGTGTCCGCTCTCTGGACCTGGACGAGTGGCCTCTGGAGCTCATCAAGGTCATGTCTGCCATTGGCAATGAGCTGGCTAATAGCGTGTGGGAGGCCAATGCTCAAGGACGCCTAAAACCTGCTCCAGATGCCAGCAGGTACACAATTACTTAATTTCCTATTTCAAGTGGCTATTTGGGCTTTTCTTTTCAAGTGTGATATTATCGAAATGTTCAATCAATCAACCGATAATTAAATTGATATGGACAACGATGCCGATATGTAAGATTGATGCATTATGTTTAAACTGTTCACTGATATCTACATAGAAGGAATATGGCTTAGGTTAGTGCAATAAAACTCCAGAAATTGTTACAACCCTGATTAGAACACAAGGAATTGGCTCTGGAATGGAAATGACAATTGTTCCAGATGAAGTGGTGAAGATGTTTACATTATGAGTGAATGAGCTGTCGGTCTATAACTGCTCCTAAATTATGTGTAGGCTAGATTATAAATATACCCTACAAAAAGGGTTTTATTTTGTGGGTTACTGTATCTGTGAAACACAGGCTGGAATGATCAACCTTCATGTAAACAGATAAGTTTTTGAAGTATGTTGCTGTCCTTTCACTCCAAAACAGTCAAAGTAAGAGCTCTGCGATATGACACCATGCATAAATGTGCATTGAACACTTATATTCCACAGTGTACATGTGTCTGTTGCTCATTGCAAACTGACACATATGTTTGTTGCCTCATTACAAACATACATGACAAATTTCACAATATACACATTAAAATAACAAAAGATACAGTTAATCAGACATTATGCCTCTTCAGGGCTCTGAATAAATTTATAATCTGTCTTTCCTGAATTTTGCATTCTGCCGACCAGCTGTGATGAGATGAGATGCTCTATGCCTTGTTGCATTGCCTGGGAGGTTCTATAAGCCAATCCTGCTTTCAAAATACATACTTAGGAAATATAATAAACTAAAAATAATGCGTTAAAAATATAATTGTTGTAATCTCACTAGGAAATCAAGGGCAATGAAAAGCAGCTGGGGGGGCTTGCATATTAATAATCTGATCTGGAACATCACAGTCGCTGTTTTGTTCCGATTGGCCTGTTACATTTACCAGGATTTTACACTAACAGTATTTACTTGAGAACAAGGAAACAATAGTTTTTGTAACAGTGTTCAGCTAAACCTAGCTATATCCAGATTTTTATTCTATGGTACCTTTAAGTTATTTCTGTTTAGGAATTAAGCATTAATTGTGGCCGTAAACTGAAGTCTGGTTTGAATTATATTATCAGAACTACTGCTTATGGGGAATAGTAATCACAAATTTGACACTTGTAAATGAACGCTTTCCCAAAATGGTAAACAGACTAAAAGATACAGCGTCAGCTATTGGCCCAAATGAGTTTTAAAATATTGGCTTATCGAATAATGGCATTCGCACATCTATCTTTTTTTTTTTTACTTTAAAGCAAAACTTAGAGTATTAGTGTGTACACCTACTATGACTTTGTTCATTTTGAGGTGGCCATTCCTCATCCACCTCACACCATATGTGCATGGAGTTGTGTGGAAAACCCTAAAATCAGATTTTTCCTTTTCCATGCTCCTCCATCTTTAGCAGAGTAATTATCGGCAGAGAGAGGCTTCAGTCCCACCAGCCATCATAACAAATTAGTGCTGACTGCTGGCCGCCAAAATATCGACTTCCCATTACATGTCGGCCTCATTAGTCACCTGAAGCACCTTTTAATTACTCCCCTCCTCTCTGAAAATCTTTCGATATGGATCGGCCATTTTCTGCCGCCTGTTGTCAATGTGCTAATGCGATTATAGTTCCTTATGTAGCTGTTTATTTATGTATGTGAAGGCATGTGGCCCCCTGAGTGGGAAGAGGAGATTACAGAGAGGGTCAATATTATCTCAATTAACCTCAGTCACTGGACACAGTCCTGCAGTCATCTCTCTCTGCTCACCCTCAATACTTCTGCTCAAACAGACAGAGTGCATTTCAGTGTGATTTTTCTCACGTTTTTACTGGAGCTCGTGGATCGTTGATGTGAAATACATTTGGAGGATAAGCGTGATGCATTTGAAGGTAAAACATGGATTATATTGTATATGGAGAATATTAAGAATATATAGGGCCATAGGTTTGCTTGTCATTTAACAATTCCATTGATCCCTTTCTCTCTTAAATCTATAATCTAATTTATTTACATGAAATAGGCCCCTATATAATATTAACTTTAAAATATATATATTTTAAAATAGAAAAAGTATATATATAAGTATATATAAAAACTAATTCTCAGATATTCTTATATTAAACGATGTGTGAATTTAAATAATAAAACTTGTTTTTAATTAAATATGAGTATCTTTTTTTCTATTATTAAATGAAACTAAAGTAAGAGTAATTAAATGTATAATGTTACAAAAGATTTATTTAAAAAATAAATGCGGTTCTTTTTAGCTTTCTACTTAAAAAAAAAAGAAAATGGTCTTTGTTTATACAAAAAAAAAAAACCATTAAGCTATGTGCTAACAAGAAATGTTTCTTGGGCATCAAATCATATCATCGATTCATAATTAGCAAAGGATTACGCAACACTTAAGACTAAAAGTTTTAAGTCTTATAAATGAAAGAAAGCTGTTGAAAGTACAGCTTTGCCATTACAATAATACATTTTATTTTAAGTGTATTAGAATAGAAAAACATTTCTTCTACATTGCATTAGAAAGTTGTATAAGGGATTTTATTTATTTAAATTGTATTATGAATTTTATTTTTGCCAATCTTTTAAAGTCCTTGCACTTCATCTATGAAACTCTAGGGGTTTGTTAGTCCTAATAAAAAAAAAACTAGATAACAACCCAATGAAAACCCCATAAATACATTTAAAATAGCTGAGAATTGTTGAATTCAACTGGCATTTTAAAAACTACTTAGCCCTCCCCATAATAGTATGCATGTGATTTTGTCAGTGCTCTGTTGCGTGTAATTTGCAGTCTTCTCATCCTTCACCGGGCTGTAGAATTGATTTGGCCTGTAACTCTCCAAATGGCTTCAATCTGATTTGAAAGAAGCGCATTTGAATGTGGCGACTGTCTGAGAGCATAATCTAATCTCTACTGTCTTAACATCTCGTAATATATTATTTCTGATGCGATTTGCGTTTGATGTGCGCGAAGTGCGTGCGCTTCTGGATTAGCGTGTCTCACCATTGGCACTGCGTTTGAAGCGTCGTCTTGTGGTTAAATGCTGATCAGCGAGTGTCCTGGGCATCGGTGTGTGCGCGCTCTGTATCCAGGATTGGTGGCTGATAAATGAAAACCCTCCCTCGTGGTCTCTCAAGTGAGTAATAGAGCTCGAAATTTCATTTTGCAAGCGACTGATTTAATGATCCAAAGGGTAATTAATGGGCTGATTATCTTAATGTTAAATATGGCCAGCAGCAATTAGACTGACCTCCCGCCTGTCAAGGTCTGGGCTACTCTCGTCTTTCAATTAGGGGTCTGTTTGGGGGGGGGGTGGGCTGGAGGTAAAAGGGAAAGAGAAAGAGATGCTGTCTTCTACACCTCTGTCTCTGCGCGAATCATTCCTCCTCCATGCTGGAATTATGTTTGGGGCTGATCACACACAGACAGCTCACCTGGATACTATATGCTGTTGACAGGCTCTCTCTCTCTTCTTGACCCGACTGTCTTCACAGTTTTGTTTAGCATTTAGCCTCAGCAAGCTCTCCTGTTCTTTTGGCTTTCACTTGTAATTGTTTTTGAGAGAATGTCAAGAGTTAAATTAAAGGTACTGCATGTTGAGCTGAAATTATACTTCACAATTTTTTAAAATCGGGAGTGTTTACCGTGTATAACATTTAGTAGCAATGAAAACACCTGTGCTCTTCATTCAGCTGTTTGGCTGTTACTGGTAATTGCTATTAAGAGTTAAATTAAAGGAACTGCGTGTTGAGCTAAAATTATACTTTACATTTAACATTGAGTTTAGTCTTTAGGGCGCATGTCCACTGAAGTGCTGAATACGCCAGCACTCGAGCACACTTACGTCATTGATGAAGCAACTGTTCAGTTTAACATGAAGAGAAGCGGTCTTGCTCAGTACAGTGGAGATTGCTTTAGTTATATTGTTTTGTATTATTTTGAGTGGTTTTGGATGCAGTAACACAGTCTAATCTTTTGCTGAACAGATCCATTGCTTTTGACGCTCATAAATTTTCATAAGTCATTGTGCTGCACATTTTAGGAGGTTTGCTGAAGGTGGCAGCTGACGTGCAGCCAGGGGTTTGCATCTTTGATAAACTATCACAGTTTGTGTTCATTTCTGAATGTAAGAATGAGGAATAGATAAGAAACAGTCCCTTAAAGGCACACTACAAGCGTACCGCACCAGAACCCAACCAAACTACGCTCTAGCCCACCTCTTCAGATCCGGCCAACCGAACTTCGCCCAGGCACAGTACGAAGCACTCACACTTGTCAAACAAACCGGGATATGGGGGTCAAACGTGCCCTTGCATGGTTCGAATACCCTAGTGTGGGTACACCCTTATGTTGAGCTGAAATTATGCTTCAGTGCACTGTCCTAATGATACCATTTTTATAATCAGGAACATTTAAATAAATGTTTTTGGTGGTTCTTTGTTTTATGGTCAAGCAAGCTATTGTTGGACCACGTGGCATGGATTGTCTGAAATTGCGTTAACGTAAAACAATGGAGTTTACTTTTTAGTGATTTATTTACAATTTTTTTGCACAAAACAATGTATTATTTTGATGGTACCCATTTACCGTTTTTTTTTTTATTATTAAGCAGTGATTATTAGCTAATTGTTATTGACCAAAATGTTAGTATCATTGCATACATTAATCATATTAAAAACAGGAATCATTTTAGGATATATTATATTATATATTAGGTTATTTAAGCACAATAGATTTAACAATCTATTAGAAGAAAAGTTAGTTTGTAGTTTGTAGTTAAAGTTTTTAATAATTTAAAATATTATAATATTTAGTATAAATGTTTGTTCTTTTATTATAATTTAATAAGTATGTCAAAATAAGTAAAAAAAATTTAAAGAAATATTTATGTTATAATTAATAATGGAACAATATTTCAACCATGAAACCCAAAAATAAACAAAGTGCTTCAAGGGTAATTAATGTGTCGATGCTCTTTGGATAATGAATTCTTAAAGATGTACAAAAATAATCAGCCCAAGGCACTCAAAAAATAAGTGTAAAAGTTAAAAAGCTTTTTCTGACATTTCTATTATTTTAAAAACAGCACTCATGTGCACATACATGTTTTGGCTGTTACTCTGAGTGCTTTTTTATATACAGTATAATAACCATGTCAGTGGTTTTTTAATTTTTTAGTTTAGTCATTTTTTACTCATGTACATTTTTTAAAAAAAATTTTTTTTGGAGTGCCTTGGACTGATTATTTTATTGCATAATAGTTTTTATTTATTTTCATAAAATTTATTCAAAACATTAAAGTAGATACTTGCATTTAATGTTCTTTCTATGTAAATAAAATGACTTTTGTAAATTAAATTTGATGCAAAATCTGCATAAAAATCTGAGTATTACATGTAGTATAATATAACAGTATTTAGCCGTTTGCTTTGAAGCAAAGAGAAACTTTCTTGCCATTTCCTCGCGGGCTGCCTGGCCATTCCGTATGATAGAGCCCGAGAGAATCTCTAAACATACCCATTAACCTTTTACTGCCTGTGTTAAATTCACACCTCCACTGCTTTTAAAACTCCACGAGGTCGCTCAAAGACCCCGCTATGGGCTTATTTTTGGGACTGTTTGACCACGCGCACACACACACACACTCTCTAGTAGGCGATAGGTTTTGGCATGAGTGCTCTTTGGTGGCAGCCAGGCCATGTTGCAGTCTCATTTTTTTAATTAGTGTGGTGCTGCCATGGACACCAGAGCCCCCCGCACCCCTGCCTTACACACTCGATGCCGGTCTGTATTAGCGGCCCAGGCAGGGTAGGAGTGACAGCTCTGCTAATTGCGCCTCGTGGTGACTTATTGGGAGGGTGGTGCTCGCTGGCATCTCACACTGCCAACCCTCAGCGACACTGACGTTTCGCAACCTGTCATCAAGCGTGAATATCTTAAAGTGTGAAATACATGCATTGTGGACTAGTTTTGCACACTCCTTTGTTTCAAGTGCATGTTAGTGATATACTTGGGGGGTTTTTTCATATTATATGAATGTAATCAGTGGGAGAGGGCTGTCAAAGTAACAGATTTTCATTACAGCCAGAAGGATTAATCCTTTTTGTTGGATAAAACCTGAAAACGAGTTGGTATTTTACCAACATCGTTCTGAAGTGATTGGGATTTTGAATTGGTTCATGGATAAATGCATTAATGTTAATGTGGTTAATGCAAGCTCAAAGTAATTTCACTTTTTTCCTATTACACAAAATACATCAGTAGTACCCTCTTGTGAATATTTTAAAGATTTTGCACTGTAAACAATTGGTAATTCATGCTATTAACTATTGGCTTATTACTTGCCTATTATTAAGAAAATAACTGTTCATTAGTAGTTATGAAGTATGATCTTATTCTGCATCCTTAATCCTACCCAAAACCTAAACCCAACTTATAACTATTATTAAACAGCTAATTAGTAGTAGTGTTAGTTAATGGTTTGTTAATAATGTGAATTGTGACCTAAACTAAAGTGTTACCAAAAATTGTTATGACAAAGTCAAGGCGACAAATATTTTTATGTTGCTTTAACTTGTTTTAACTTGGTTAATCAGGTTTCAACTAAATTTTTTAATTTATACAAAGTTTACCCTAATAATTTGAGTCAGTTTGATTGATGTAAGTTGAGATGGCTAGAAAACTTCATGATTCAACTACAAAATTTAAGGCAGCAAGTTTTTTTTACAGTGTAGGTGGGGCTCACCCTACGTGAGCTTTTAAATCCTAACCATTTATGAAGTAATTTAGCATCACACACAAGGAGAATTGCTGATTTTCTACCCTCAAAGCTCAAATATGCACACAGTACATTATTTGAAAATTATGGTGCATTACTCTGCAAAATATTATTAAAGTTATCTTACCAGATACCATAAACGTTGTTATAGATTTTTCATTTAGTAATATTTGCTGTCGAGCAGTTTCAGCTTGTTTTGTGGTCACACACTGATTACGATTTAAGTGCTGAAGTAATCATGGTCATAATCATCTCGATTTAAGATTCTAATTATACAATACAATATTTATTTATAAAGCACATTTAAAAACAACCAAAGTTGACCAAAGTGCTGTACATAGGAGTACTAAAGACAGAGAAGAAAGCAGAATATAAAAGAAGCATTTAACAAATAAAAGCAATAAAACAGTGATCAATGAGTATTAAAAGCGAGAGAAAATACATAGGTCTTTAAAACAGACTTAAACACAGAAATGGAGGGCGAAAGTCTAATGTGAATTGGTAAAGTGTTCCAGAGTTTAGGACCAGCAACAGCAAAGGCTCGATCACCTCATTTTTTAAGGCGTGTTCTGGGCACGGTGAGTAAATTGAGATCATAAGATCTCAATGATCAAGAGGGGGTATACGGACAGAGCAAGTCTGTAAGGTACTGAGGAGCAAGATTATTGACGGCTTTGTAATGTTAATTATCTAACATATTTGATATGATCAGGTGCCTCAAAAAGCTTGCAAGCAGATCTGGAGGTTTAAGATTTGATCTGATAGTCAGCGATGATAGCCTTGTGGGCAGTGTGCCAATATATACTGTGGTGCAGTTGTGCTTCAGGCATCTTGTGTTTGAGTCCTTGCTCGCAGAGCTTTCTCAATCCCTTTCCAAATTTGGTTCCTGTCCACATACTCACCTATCATAATAATGGCACAATTGCCATAAATAAACTGCTAACACTTTACTTGAAGGCGGTGTATGTAAGACTTTCTTGACACCTTTATAATCATGACATGACACGTCATGAATGTGAATGAGATTTTATGCATGCTTATGACAACTGTCATTAAGTGTCATTCACTCAGTTATGTCATTTTAAATGCAAAGATGACAGTGTTTGAAATGTCTTTGTTATGACAACTTGACACAAACATATACATCACAGCATGTCTTTGTCTTTATGACAACTTGACATTACTAAGACTGCATAACTTGTCATAAATCGGTCATAAACATGACTATGATAGCAATTGTCCAAACCAAATGATCCAAACCACTGGTCTGAAAGCACCATAAATCAGTCTTAAATTTCTGTAGAGTGAGCTTGCCTTTGCTGGTCTTTAAAAGCAGTTTACAGTAGTTAAGCATCATCACACCAGGTCACTATGTCCACTTTCATGGCCTCAGTTTTCATTATCACATATTTGCAACCTATACTAATTGAAAATTTCAGTGGAAATAGTTGATCGAAATATTGATCGAAAGAGTTATTAGGCGTTTACAGGTGTTAATGTTGATATCATCTGGTTGACAAAAAAACATTCTCACTGCAGTTCGATTTCTGTACATTTAGTATTTTTTTAATTAAATGATTGACGTTTAGTGCCATGATAGTTGAGCTTTAACAACACAGCAAAGACCTTAAGAACTGGGACCCATTTTATGACTAACAATCAAAATAACTTACTTTTAACTTTTTTATTAACTATTTTGCATTTACTTTTATTCTGCACATCAGATGCTTTGTCTTTGGAACCATAACTGGACAGTTAATTTGTGGGTTGATAAATTTTTTTTTATATATCATGGTTACATATTAGTTTTTTGTTGACACCTTTATAGTCATGACATGATACATCATGAATATGAATGAGATTTTATGCATTTTTAGGGCTTTATTTATCATATTGTAAACTGTAACTAGGACTTTGTGTTCAATGCAAGTGTAGTCTATTCTAGACGGGTCGTACCTTCATCAGACAGCTGAGATATTGAGCTCCACACACACACCGCCTGACTCCCGTAGCCACATGCGTCATCATGAGCAATGCCTGGCCTATAATAATTCAGCAGTAAGTGGCTAAAAAAGATCCTCTTTATGGCCAGATATCGGTCTCTGAAAGGGCAGAACTAACAGATTTCAAATTAGACCTGGCTCTTAATCTGGGCCGGGGTGCAGGTGTGCATCCCCAATGCAGAGATCAGATTGGGCCCTGGGGACGGATAATGGGGGAGTGAGTTGGGGAGACCTGCTGGGCTTCATTCTTCCTCCGATCCAGACGCAGACAGAGAGAAAAAACGTGCTATTAATGTCCCACAGGCTGCTGAACTTTCTCTTTTTATGGAGAAGGAAAGAAGAAAAAATCTGATTTTAAATTTGAATATGTAGCATACACCTAGGTCTGTCATGTACGTATGCTTTGTTCTCTAGGATTTTCCTTTCAGTGCCATCAGGAATTAATGGAGCTCCGTTTCTTAAGCAGTAACTTGCTGATCCTGTGTTGGTCAGCCTCTGGCCTCTTCACTGTGAGAAGACCACTGATATGAGGAAACTCATGGTCTGCATGTTAAACAGCTCACGGTGTGGCTGTCCCTCTCCTCTCCTTTTTCTCTTGCACTGACAGAAAGCGCCACGCGAATGTTTCAAATAATTGGCTGGCCCGTTCTAATTCATCTGTAAAAGGGCTTCTTGATTAGATTAGGCTAATAGACATTATTTTTTACATGACTGCCTACCATTGCCCATAATCATGTCCCAACTAGGTTAACAAGCCTTCCAATTTACTATTGACATTAAACTGGCTGACAAGAGCCAATAAGAGCGCAGCGTATTATGAGGAGGACTGATAATATGAAGCAAGAGGGCATTTAATGCCTGAACCATCACATCGTCTACCTTTTCGTCCAATTTAATACAGAATAAATAATGTGTATATATTTGCGTGGCTTTTTCTCTCCCTTTCTTGCACTCTGTTAGGGTTTGCCATTTCTTTTAGTCAGGACAACTGTATATAAACTTTGTATAAATGTCATGTTTTATTATTTATCATTGAATTGATATGATTTTATAATTTATCATCTTTGTTCTCATGCAGGAAATGAGGGTTTGAATCCAGTCATGTTTCATGTCTAAATGAATCTGATGGGAGCATAGCAAGTACAGATACTCAGAGATCAAGCTCTGTTCGTTTTACTGATGCTTAGCACATTTCTTTTCTGCCTCTCTTTCTCTCACACACACATATACACGCACACTTTTTTGTCTCTCTTTGCCCTTTGGCCCCCCATTTACATGCTGCCACTGAAGCGTTCTGATCCAGTTAATGGAACCTCATATGAGTGTGGCCCATTGCCTCCAGTGGGACTGATTTGAGTGTGGCGCAGGCCAGAGCTCAGTCAGAATCAGAATCGCTAAGTGCCCGTAATATTAAAAGAAGCGCTGAGCTTAATTATCTGTGTCTATCCAAGGGCAGCTAACGACTAGGCTGGAGAGGATAATTGATTTCAGGCCCTTGTTTTTTCCTTGTTAGAAAAAGGGGGTGAGAAACAGAGCAGCTCTTGGAGTCAAATTGTCCTTATTTACCTCATGAATGTGGTCTGTGTGTAAAGTAAATTTTTTGGGAGGGTTTTTCAGGTAATGTCAGTTTACAGTTTTTCGCAAGATTTCACAAGATTACTTGTTCTTTTTTCTTTTAAAATTCTATATATATTCTTAATTTTTTTACAGTCTGTAAATCCAAGGGTTTAAAAAAGTGATGTCCTGATCAAGTTTTTTTTTTCTTTTTGCATCCTCAATCTGATGCATACCTTCTTATCTTCTGATACCAGTGTGTTATCAGTGTTATCTTCAGTCCCAATGTGTGTATTTATTTATTTATATATATATATTTTTTATTAAACATTTTAGATTTTGAACTATATACAACAAAACCCGAGATCCACCCAAAAGAAAAGTAAAAAAAAAAAAAAAAAAAACAGTAGTAGTGCAATAATAGGTACCAAATCAGATGCATATCTGATACAGTCTCTCTCATATTTAACCAAAATTGTACAGTTTTCTTACTGGCACCATTTATTTAGGCTGTGGTGTATTCCAAACTAATAATGTCCAGTAGGTAGATCCTCCAAGAGAGATCAGCAGGAGCAGATGGATCCAGCCATATTTTCTGGATTGTTTTTTTTTTTGCAGCAGCAGCAGTCAGAACAACTGACAGAATCCTTCTTTGGTTGATAGATAAGGAGAGTGATGAATCGTCCAGCTGGAGAAAAAGCAATGGGTCACATTGGATCTGAGTTTCCATTAGATCTGATAGTAGGTCTCGTACCTTGGAGCAGAAAAATGCAATTTGGCGACATTCCCAGAACATATGTACATAAGTACCTTTATTTATTTATTTTTTGATCTGGTAGCTAATCAGGACAGCACTTTAAATCCATTGGTTTTGTTGCTGTCATCATCTGTAAAAAAAAAAAAAAAAAAAATAGTAAAAGATGGTTGGTTATTTTTCTCTACACTATAAAAAAACCTTTGCCTCAGCTTGAATTTGTAAGGCAACTTGCTGCACAGCTTTTTTGAATTGACTCAACCTAAATCGAGTCAACTACACTACTTAGGTTAAAAGTTAAGTCAACTCAAAAAAGCTGTGCAGAAAGTTTTTTTTAAGAATTTTAAATTGAGTCAACTTTTTATTTTTTACAGTGTATATAACTAAAATGTGGCGTGCTGTGCAAATAGAGATATATTTAGTAGTTTGGTTACACTTTATTTTAAGGTGTTCTTGTTACAGTGTGTCTTCATTTAACTACTGAGTAATGTTAGTTACTTGAAAGTACTTACTTTATGGCTGGGGTTAGGATTGCTGGTTAGGTTTAGTTGCATTTAGTATGCATAATTGTGATTACTGCAGTAAATACATGTAACATATGTAACAAGGAAACCTTTAAATACAATGTTACCCAGTTTTTCTGATTCTGATTCTGTTCTATATTTTTAGGGTAGGATAATATAAAACGGACAAAATTTAAAGCCACTGTATGTAGATTTTCCCGCTAGAGGGCGCACATTTAAAAAAACAATGGTGTTGTTGTTTGATGATGCTGTTGAGGAGTGTGAAATGATGTCATCTTCAACTACACTGCTGATGGTCATTGTTGTAATGAGAATGAAAAATCATGTTAGGGTGACCAAACGACAGCCGCATATTTGAACTCTACATTTAGTGTGTTGTCCTGTATCTAACCTTTAGATACATTATTTAGCGAAAATAGCCTAATCGATAGTAGAAAAACTAGCCAATAATGTCAGTATATTTTGACAACTTTACCTTTCAGATTTCTATATCGTTGGCTTGCTGTGAGTGAAGGTAGGATCTGGCCCTACTGCATCAGTCTCAGAGTGTCAGTAATCGAGAGTGTGGTGGATGTGAAAGCGATTTAATGCAGTTATACAAAAATAAAAACATGAATGAACTTTAGAAGGCTCGTTGAAGGAAATATGCTGAAATTTATCCTATCTTATGTAATCCGTCAATGAATCAGTGTTTAACGCAGAAAGATCTAAATGTTAGTTGAATAATTTGTTTATTATGTTTATGCTGCGTAAAACAGAGCATGTCAATGTTAATCAGCTGTTTTACAAATGATGTAAGTTTTTTAACTAACAAATTAGTTAAAATGTATATCATTTGGTACCACCATCATTTGTAAAAAAAAAAAAAAAAAAGGCTGATTAATATTGATCTATAACATGTACTGTATTTAATTACATCAGGGGTGTCCAAACTCGGTCTTGGAAGGCCAGTTTTCTGCATATTTTAGTTCCAACCCCAATTCAGCACGCCTGAACTAGCTAATCAAGCTCTTTCTAGGTATACTAGAAACTTCAGAAAGGTGTGTTGAAGGAAGTTGGAGCTAAACTATGCAGGACAGCAGCCCTCCAGGACTGAGTTTGGACACCCCTGAATTACGTTATTGTAGAGTTGAGGCTTATTAAACCATGTCAAAAAACTAATCTCAAACCAATTGCAATAACAGCTGCAAATGGTAAAGAATAACTGTGCTCTGACAAGCTAGCTGCTTAACTGATGCTAATTCTGAATTTGTCCACAAGACTGTGTTGCCATGGTTTCTATTGTTAAAGGTGGAAACCGAAAGTAACATGGATATGATTCCATTGATTGGGACTGCTGGACATGGTCCGTGTTCTTGGTTCCTTGTTATTTACAAATAGTTTGAAACATTTGGCATATTGAAATATTTGTGTTGGATAAACAATCGGGATATGTCAAAAGTATTATCCCTCCTGTGAAACTTTTATTCTTTTTATGTAAATTTTTTATTGCGAAAAAACAAACACTATTCCAATACAAATTGTTACATACCGTTATCTTTGTTGTTGTTGTTGTTTTTTACAAAAAAAAAGATTTTTTTTTTTTTAAAGGTCAAGAAAAATGGATACAAGAGTAATAAAAGTATACAGAAAATTACAACCAACTGAATGCAGTCATTCAACAATCACAATCAAATGTTTAGATACATTGTCAATGTTGAAAGTAAATATTTACAATTAAACAGTATAAGATAATAATAGTTAACAAACAAAAATTAAATTACTATGAAATAAATAAATTAAAAAGGAAGGAGAGTGCATTATTAAATGGAAGGCAAGAGAGTTAAAGTAGATTATAAAACACACATTAAACTCCACACATTGGCTGGACTAAAAGCAGTTTTTCTTTTTTATTTATTTTGTTTAAAGGACAATATTACTAGCCCATTTGAGAAACTTTGTATACACAGCACTGCTGTTCAATAACTTGCTTAATTATCCTAACTTGCTTGGTTAACCTAATTGCACTTTAAGCTAAATACTACTGACTTGCAAAATAAGTAGAAAAATACAATCACCGGCCACTTTATTAGGTACACCTGTCCAACTGCTCATTAACGCAAATTTCTAATCAGCCAATCACATGGCAGCAACTCAATGCATTTAGGCATGTAGACATGGTGAAGACGATCTGCTGCAGTTCAAACCGAGCATCAGAATGGGGAAGAAAGGTGATTTAAGTGACTTTGAACGTGGCATGGTTGTTGGTGCCAGACGGGCTTGTCTGAGTATTTCAGAAACTGCTGATCTACTGGGATTTTCACGCACAACCATCTCTAGGGTTTACAGAGAATGGTCTGAAAAAAAGAAAATATCCAATGAGCAGCAGTTCTCTGGGCTCAAATGCCTTGTTTATGCCAGAGGTCAGAGGAGAATGGCCAGACTGGTTCCAGCTGATAGAAAGGCAACAGTAACTCAAATAACCACTCGTTACAACCGAGGTATGCAGAAGAGCATCTCTGAACGCACAACACGTCGAACCTTGAGGCGGATGGGCTACAGCAGCAGAAGACCACACTGGGCGCCACTCCTGTCAGCTAAGAACAAGAAACTGAGGCTACAATTCACACAGGCTCACCAAAATTGCACAATAGAAGATTGGAAAAACGTTGCCTGGTCTGATGAGTCTCGATATCTGGTGCAACATTCGGATGGTAGGGTCAGAATTTGGCATCAACACCGTGAAAGCATGGATCCATCCTGCCTTGTATCAACGGTTCAGGCTGGTGATAGTGGTGTAATGGTGTGAGGGATATTTTCTTGGCACACTTTGGGCCCATTAGTACCAACTGAGCATCGTGTCAACGCCACAGCCTACCTGAGTATTGTTGCTGACCATGTCCATCCCTTTATGACCTTAGTATACCCATCTTCTGATGGCTATTTCCAGCAGGATAACGCACCATGTCATAAAGCGCAAATTATCTCAGACTGGTTTCTTGAACATGACAGTGAGTTCACTGTACTCAAATGGCCTCCACAGTCACCAGATCCCAATCCAATAAAGCACCTTTGGGATGTGGTGGAACGGGAGATTCGCATCATGGATGTGCAGCCGACAAATCTGCAGCAACTGTGTGATGCTATCATGTCAATATGGAGCAAAGTCTCTAAGGGAATATTTCCAGTACCTTGTTGAATCTATGCCATGAAGGAATAAGGCAAAAGAGGGTCCAACCCGGTACTAGTAAGGTGTACCTAATAAAGTGGCCGGTGAGTGTATTATGTAGTCATCATGGCAAAGACAAAAGAAATGAGTTATTAGAAATGAGTTATTAAAACTATTATCTTTAAAAATGTTTTAAAATAGTTTTGACTTCAACTGTATAATGTATTTTTTTGGATATTTTTATAAAAGTCTTCTTACATGTTATGCCTTTAAATGCTGCTTAGTTCTTGCAGGACAAGAAAAATGTGAGGCAGGTGGTCACCCGACTTGAAATATGCGTGTGTCTTGAAGTAAAGCTTTAAGCTCTGAAATGAAGGACCTTGTGTGTGTCTGCGCATGTGCAGGTGAATGTGCACTGCTGTCTGTTTGACAGATTTAGCCTGTCGGAGTTCATTACCTGTGAGTCAGTAGGGCACTAATGAGCTGAATTAGTGGTATAATTAGCCTGAAAGAAAAGAGCATCAACGTCGGTCGATCTCCTCTCTATGAATTTCTTTCTCTTTTCTTTTACTCGGTCCAGCCTGAAATTGGTGATCTCACTTACACAAGGTAGTGAACATCCAGAATGTGTCTCTCGGAAGTTGCGTGTGTGTGTTTGGGGTGGGGGATCTCTGGGGGGCAGTGGCAGCTGGAGGGCTGTCCTGTCACGGCCGGCTGCATTAGCAGACGCCTGTCAGTGTTGGGTAAACAGCCTCTGGCTTTGAGCTGGACAGGAAGTGCTGGCAAGTGGGTAAACACAAGCCCACAAAGTGATCGTCCAGGGAGAACACAAAAGCGCATACACTCTCAAACAGGAAAGCATCCTGACAGGGGATTGATGTAGACTCCAGATAATTCCCCCATGACCCTGCCTGTTGCATTCCAGCGGCGGTGAGTCTACTGTCTCACCCCCTCCTTCCCCTCAGGTAAACGTCCCAAAACAGCAGTGCAGCACACTCTAATGAAGCCATCACGCAGAGATGTTTGCCACGAGTCTGGCTGTACAAACACTGTAACTGGGGTTACCATCAATATCAACACAACAATTACTCCAGTTATTGTTATAAATAAACCACTTAAAAATTCATTTGACAGATTATGAAGATTCTTACCTGTTTTAAAGGGATAGTTCACCCAAAAATGAAAATTCTGCCACTTGTTCTGATGAAAAAGTAAAATTATCATTTAATCTTTCTCTCATGTGGTTTTAAACCTTTAAAAGTTTCTTTCTTCTGTTGAACACAAAAGAAGATATTTTGAAAAATGCTTCTAGCTGATACAAAAAAGTCAATGGGGTTATCAGCATTCTTCAACATATCATCTTTTGTGTTCAATGGAGGAAAGAAACTCGTTAAGGGAGAGTATGAAGAGGTAATTTTCATTTTCATTAGGTGAACTATGCCTTTAAGGAGATTCTATATACAATAATTATTGTGCTTTTACAGTCATTAAATAAAATTTTTGTTATTTTGTCATATATATATATATATTATTATTATTTTTTATATATATATATTTTTTTATTTATTTATAATATTTAATTCATTCATTCATTTTCCTTCGGCTTAGTCCCTTTATTCATCAGGAGTCACCACAGCGGAATGAACCGACAACTTATCCAGCATATGTTTTACACAGCGGATGCCCTTCCAGCTGCAATCCAGTACTGGGAAACATCCATACACACTCATTCACACACATACACTATGGCCAATTTAGTTTATTCAATTCACCTATAGCGTATGTCTTTGGACTGTGGGGGAAATCAGAGCTCCTGGAGGAAACCCACGCCAACATGAGGAGAACATGCAAACTCCACACAGAAATGCCAACTGAACCAGCCGGGACTCGAACCAGCGACCTTCTTGATGTGAGGCGACAGTGCTAACCACTGAGCCACCTAAATAATATTTCTTTATACATAAAATAAAATGTCTTCTTAGACACTGTTATTTATCATTGACCAAGAGGCTGGTTGTCATTGTCAATTTTTAAACATTTGCATCCTCAGAGAGCCTGAATGTGAGAATTTATTACAGATGTATGTGTACATTGAGGTGTGTGTGTGTGTATCCTAATTTCCGGCTTTCACTCATCTGACCATTGGACATCATTTACTCTTATTTTTGTCATATTTTACATGATTATCTTGTTATCATATTGTTACATTACTTCAAAATGAAATCTGTGTCAAAGACAAGGTTATTTTATTTGTAGCCAAGGTTTATTCTCTTTGTTGAGTGTGTGTTTGTGTGTAAATAAAAGTGGTAGGGTGGGCTTTAAGACAAGAATAGGAGGCAACAGGTGACTAATTTCTTCCTGTTTGTTTGTGTGTGGGTGTGTGTGCATATGTGTGCGCGCGCATGTGTGCGTCCCTTTGTCCTTTCCAAAAGGATTCAACATGGTGCCCATCCTCTCTTCTTACACTTGTCTTCAGGACTACTGAACCCTGTTTTTGCACGTCACACCCATTTAAACTTCCTGTATAAAAAAGGCCTCCGTATACTCAGTTATTTTATTTTCATTCTTTGTTTGGTGGTGAAAAGGAGAAAACTGGTTAAGAAAACATCTGAAAATAGCCATCATTTGCACGAGCTCTACAGTTTGGCACTCCAGTACAGCACTTTATGGAGATTGCTTTAAAGCATTTCCACATTGTAGAAGGCAAAGTCCCAGAGCATGAGCCAGTGATAATTTCAATTTGATCACCAGCCAAAGTGATCTTTTCCAGAAATGTTCCTTTGGATGTCCAAAACTCCTTCAATGAACTTGTGTTCATTCACAATATTGTCACAGCAGTTAATACTTAGGCTGCATCTGAAATCGCCTACTACTCGAGTAGGTACTACATTTAAATTTGAATTTACTACATGACTAATTTAAAAGTGCATTTTATATAGTATGAATGTAATTTGTATGTACTACATCTGCCATTTGTCATTATAACATGTCGCGTCGCTTCACTCGTGTGGCATCATGGGATAGCGTAGCGTCCAATGGATGTGCACTACAGAATCTCCCCGGAAGTATCATCTGGGTACTTCTTGCCTGCTGTTTTTTAGAATACTATGAATTTGGACAAAGTACTACTACTGCTTGGTAGGCATGGTCTGGTATAAGATTCTGACGATATGATAACCTTGGATAAAAATCTCACGATTGCACAATACTGTGATTACTACTTGAAAATAAGTTCTTTTTAAATGTTTGAGTAAAAAACAACAACTTTTTTTCCAGTGAACACAATTAACGATTTGTTTTTCAAGCGTTTGCTGAATCGAATCTTTGCTGCTTGAGATACTGTTGGCCTAAAAAAAGAAATAAAAATGGTGTTTGCCAGCATGTAAAAAACAAAACAAAAAAAACCTTGCATATATTAGAACCGGTATAACAGAAAATGTTTGCGGTTTTGAAACCGGGACTTTCCAAACCGCTGTAAACCTTGAAACCGGTTATCATCCCATGCCTACTACTTGGCTCACATACTCTTTTTCACACACTATATTGTAGGGAAGTATGAAATTTCAGACAATCTTAGATTTAACTTGAAATGGAGTTTTACGTGTCGAAAATCAAAAACATTTTGTTAAAACAACCAAGTAAAACTGCCGTCTCCATCTGTCTTTTACACATTTTTGTACTAAACTGACCCTTTAAGAGGTTAACTACAAAACACTAGTCTTTTTTCTGTTAGCCAGCTAGGCTTGGCCCTTAGCAACCCTGCTAACTGGGGAAGGCATGCGTTTCAGAGGGCAGTGAAGTGCTCCACATTTCCTCTGGACACAGAGAGGCAGAGGGGCAGTGGGGAGACCCTGCCGAGCCTCTTCCTCTCTGTTTTGCCCTCCTCTGTGTCCCACCTCTGTGGCTCCCAGGATGCTTTGTGTGGGTGCTGTGGTCCGTGGCCCCAGTGCCAGCCCTCTCACTCACCCTGGGTTGAGCAGCAGCACCCGGCCGGGACATTCCGTGCTGCTAGACCTCCCCCTCTCAAAACACACACAGTTAATAAAATCCTGCGACTTTCCCACAGATGCTGCGGCTTTTCTCTCCTCCTCCTGACTTTTCTCTTCCTGGTTTCTCTTTCCTGCTCTTTCATCTCTACGTTTTTTGTTTAGTTTTTTTAAATGGTCGTACTGTGAAACAAATGATCAAATCTGGAAGTTTCTTGATACTGTCTGGATTTTAGTGATGTATAATCAATTTCAATAAGTCCTCCTGTATTCCATTTGACACCCTCTACCACTGACTGTCTAATATACATTACACTATTGGTTTATATATATATATGTGTGTGTGCGTGCGTGCGTGCGTGCGTGCGTGTGTGTATATGTATATATGTATGTATATATATAATGTATATATATGTATGTATGTGTATATATATGTGTGTTTATATGTATGTATGTGTATATATATATATATATATGTATGTATGTATGTATGTATGTATGTATGTATGTATGTATATGTATATGTATATGTATATATATATACATATATATATATGTATATATATATATACATATATATATGTATATGTATATATATATACATATATATATATAGTGGGTAGCATGTTCGCCTCACAGCAAGAAGGTCGCTGGTTTGAGCCTCGGTTGGGTCAGTTGGCGTTTCTGTGTGGAGTTTGCATGTTCTCCCCATGTTCGCGTGGGTGCTCCAGTGGTCCGGTTTCCCCCACAAGTCCAAAGACATGCGCTATAGGTGAATTGGTTAGGCTAAATTGTCCGTAGTGTATGTGTGTGAATGAGTGTGTATGGATGTTTCCCAGTGATGGGTTGCAGCTGGAAGGGCATGCGCTGCATAAAACATATGCTGGATAAGTTGGCGGTTCATTCCGCTGTGGCAAGA